>CAVLJG010000002.1:27394858-27445368 GCA_963669975.1 Acanthoscelides obtectus | reverse complement strand
TGCGGCAGTTTTGCTTGTTTACCGTCCCATTCAAAGTGAAATGCGCTTCGTCGCTGAACATGATTTTTGATGAAAAATTGGCATCAATTTGGCGGTGTTCAAGGAGCCAATCTGAGAACGTTCGGCACGAAAAGTGTCGGCCCGACGCAGCTCTTGCGTCAATTGGATCTTGTAGGCGTATACATTCAAATCCTTGTGGAGAAATGCGGAGCAAACTGGTTCTCGAAATGCCCAATTCTTGGGATCGACGCGTTGTTGATTGTTTCGGATCGTCTCTCACACTCTCCTTCACAACAGCAATATTTTCCGGTGTGCGAACGCTCCTTGGCCGGTCAGAGCCTGGCAGATTTGCCACAGAACCTGTTGCCTCGAATTTACGCACCAGACGAACCGATGGTTGTTCGTTTGGGCGGTTGTTGCGACCGAAATGTTCACGAAGCGCGCGAAACGTGTTTTTTATTTTTGCACCATTTGTAGTGCTCTTGAATAACTTTAATGCGGTCTTCAATCGAATACGACTCCATAGCGATCAATGGTAAACATTCAACTAACAAAATGACATGTCGGTGACAGAAAAAAAAGATGGCGTCTATGTCAAATTGACGTTTACTTTCCTGCGTCCCTATTGGACAACCCGTTATATCTCAAAGTCCATTAGAACCATACGACAAACAGTAAATATCATGTAGAAATAGTCTCTGACTTGAAGGATAATTTCAAAATGGTTTCAAGGATTTCAACGAAATTGCTATAGCGGCGGAATTTGTTGGATGGAAATTGATATCCAACAATTTACAACTTCTGTTACACAGAATTTTAGCGTCAGAAAAAGAAGCTATTGCGTTTCAAAATGATTTAGCTTTAAAATTATTAGTCTCAAATACAAAATGTATCTGGCCTTCAGTAAGTAAAGATAAACATTCAGTTTTGTATCGTGTTGCCTTGGAAGTGAAAGCGTTATTTAGTTCAATCCATTTATGTGAATCTTCTTTTTCAGGTACCTATGAACTTTATTAAAAACAAATACCATAATCGACTTACAGATGAACATTTGGATAATTGTATTCGAATGGCGGTATCAATTATACTCCAAACATTAAAAAAATTGTCAGTGTCTTTGTCGTTATCTGGACATGTTTCTGTTTAAAATAGGGCGACGCTTTTTTTTATTTTTAGTTACCTTTATTAAATCGTATGTGACATGCCATTGTAGCTGACGAATTTTTTTTTCAAACACCTACGATTGGTAGGAATAGACGTAGTTATGTAGTATGTATAAGTTCATTTAAGTTTATTAGTATGTATTACTATTAGTACAATCGTACAACTGTGTATAATTTCATTTAAGTTGGCTTACAGTGCTTACGACAAACTGAAAAGGTTGGTGATCACTGACCTAGGCGGTCAACGGTTAGAGACAGACGAGGAGTTGCAATGAGCAGTTACCAAGTTTCTAAACGGGCTGGCAGCGGACTTCGTTGAGACGGGGGTACAAAGGTGGATTTCACGTCTAAAAAGATGCTTCGAAACAAAATCGCGACTATGGAGAAAAATAGCTTAAAGATCAACGTTTCCAATGGTGAATTTGTTTTTTCAAGTAAAACATTTCCTGTGGTTTGAAAAAATGTGGGAACCTTATTTTGAAACAACCGTCGTATCTCATTTTCAAAGTTGTTCACGATTACAACGGTTCACCACCAACCGGGAAGTAAGATCGTTCTGCCTGCCCTGGAAAGTTGTTGCTTACTGCTAGTCTATCTGAAATTCCATTATCTTGGCCGGCTCATCGCACCTAATGAAAAATTTGAAATCTATCGCTGTGAAGGACTTATAGGTAATAAAGAACTGCCACACCGTGAAAATGGCAAATCCTCCGGGCAAAAAACCGTTATTACCTTTCGAAGTGTTTAAAGGCCTCCAATGGAGTATTAGCTTATTTATTCTACTACGCTCAACGCCACCGAAACAAAAAAAACGGCATATTTCCATCTCTCTTTTTCCGACATCGCTGAATGAATCAGCTGAACTGGATGATTGGAAAACTGATAGTTCGGAATAATTCTTTTCGTATGCAACAAAATTACCGAACAAGTGCTTTCACGTTTCCTATAGGATGTTCCAAAAGTTTGCACTTTCCTTTTACTTACCGCGAATATGCTTAATAATTTATATCTGCGTACGAAGGCTGTCTCAAAAATAGGGTTCCCAACGCTGTATCTTTACCGCGTGTGATGCTAGGCGGCATCTGGCAACAGCGTCGTGTTTGTTGTCTCCCCCACCACCGATCTCAACAAGAAGCGCCTATTTGCGATGCTCAGTACCCGGCCCCACAGCCATGCGCAGTGAAGCACTTTATTGCCGCCACCGCTAGGTGCGAAATTCGTGCGGTCATCCGGTTTTTGCATGCAAAAACGTTACCACCCATAGAAATTATTCGCCACTTGAGTGAAGTATATGGAGAAATGCGTATAAGCTTTCACGATGAAGAACGAAGCAGGAGTCCGTCGATCTCCGAGGACGTTGTGGCGGAGATTGAGCGACTATGTATAGAAATATACTAAGTGACATATAAATCCGAACACCCAGTTTAAATGGTTTTATTTTAATAAAAGTTGGTGAATGTATTTATATCACTGTAAATAACAAGAGAAAAAATTTTCAGCCTTACCAGTTGGACATTCCGGTTTTTATACTGCTTTTTTTTAATTCACTAACGCTCTAAAAATGAATATTTCAGCCGCAGTAAAGAATCAACGTTGGCGGATTTTGGTTCTTGACATCCTTTACGATAGGTTACGATGCCTAGAGTACGGAGACCTGTACGATTTTCGTCAACTTAGTGAGTTTGATAGTGGCCGTATAGAGGGACTTCGGGAAGCTGGACTTCCTTTTCGGGCAATTGCAGTTAGAGTGCAAAGAAGTGTAGACACTGTGGTTAGGTGTTGTCAGGCATGGCTTCGAGAACGCCGTACGCAAAGAGCAAGGGGCACTGGACGCCGCCGTAGAACAACAGACCGTGAAGATCGCCGCCTAAGATTATTGGCCTTAAGGGACCGTTTCTCCACTACCAGGTCCATTGCAAATGAATGGTTTGCAGAACACGAAGAGCCTATTGGCATGCGAAGTGTTTACCGACGAATGAGAAGTTTTGGCTTGTTTTCATACCGGCCACACTGGGTCCTCCCTTTAACTCGAGAACACCGACGTAATCGCCTTGAGTGGTGCAGACAACGGTCACTCTGGGATCATGAATGGAACAGTATTGTCTTTAGTGACGAGTCTCGATTTTGTTTAGGCATGCACGATGGTCGTGCCAGGGTCAGAAGGCGACGTGGTGAAAGGAGAAATCCACAGTTTTTTGTTGAAAGACATGTTCATCACACTGTTGGAGTTATGGTTTGGGGTGCTATAGCTTATGGTTCCAGGTCACCTTTAATCTTCATCAGAGGTAACATGAACGCGCAGCGTTATATCCACGAAGTTCTAGAACCCCATCTTTTACCCTATCTTGACATCCTGGCAGATCCAACTTTCCAACAAGATAATGCCCGACCACATGTTGCAAGAGTCACAATAGACTTCATCCAACATAATGATGTCACATTGTTACCATGGCCACCAAGATCTCCTGACTTATCCCCAATTGAGCACGTGTGGGATATGATGGGTAGGAGATTGCTCAATTTGCAACGTCCTCCTCAGACTGTAGAAGCACTTCGAGAGGAGTTGGTGATTGCCTGGAATGAGATACCACAGGAGGACATTGCCACCTGATCAGAAGCATGCCTAGGCGCGTTGGAGAATGCGTAGCACATCAGGGTGCATCCACACATTATTAAAGGTCAAAGGGCTTTAAAGCAGTGCAATCATATGCTTCATTAAGTACTTATACAAAATTTTATTAAAATAAAACCATTTAAACTGGGTGTTCGGATTTATATGTCACTTAGTATAGCTTAAAGATCCACGTTTCCAACTGTGGATTCGTTTCTTCAAATCAAAAATTCCTGTTGCCTGAAAAAAAAATGTGGGAACCTTATTTTTGGAACAGCACTCGTGCTTCTTAAGCAACTACCCGTCTCGATGGTGATTTGTTTGAGGATGTAAAGGGGCAACTATATAATTTTTCTGAATTCCAATTTTTTAGCACGATCTTTTCGTCTAGTTTTATTCTACAGGGTGCAGCTGAGAAGATGGACGGTTTTAAAAAAATCATAAAATAGTTAATTTTTACCCGAAAACAAATTTATTGATGGAATCAGGTTCACAAGGAAATAGCATTTGAGACAGTCAAGTGTGGAAAATCACATCAGGCATGTGGTGGCCGAAATCGTTGATGCAGTGCTGGAGCGTTCTTGGAAGTTCGCGTAGACTCTCTCCAACATCGCTCTCTCAACTTGGGCGACTTCCACGCGAATTTTGCCCTTCAATTCGTCCAGAGTTCGGGGCTTGTTCGCGTATACTCTAGCCTTGAGGTGTCCCCATAAGAAAAAATCGCATATGGATAAATCTGGGGACCCAGGAGGCCAATGAACATCGCCAAACCTGGAAATAAGGCGACCAGGGGGAGAGGGCGAATAACGTCCATGGATGCTCGGGCTGTGTGGGCGGTCGCCCCATCCTGCTGGAACCACACACGTCGGATTGGAACACATCGCCGTCGTAATCCCGGGAGAAAGAAGTTGGTGATCATGTCGACGTAGCGCTCTGAGTTCACGGTAACATCACGACCATTACCGTCTTCGAAGAAGTAAGGACCAATGATGCAAGTTTGCGATACAGCGCACCAAACCATTACTTTTGGGCTGTGTAGCGGTCTTTCGCGTAAATGTTGCGGATTTTCATTAGCCCAATAACGACAACTCTGCTGGTTAACCATACTGTTGAGGTGAAAGTGGGCTTCGTCACTCATAGGTGAAAACGCGGTGCTCCACCGTCCAAGGCTCCATAACGACAACTGGCAAAATAATGCTAGGATCTCACGAGTTAAACGGCACCCTGCTCACCTCTCTCGTAGACGGAGGCGGAGAGTACTACCCATCCCAAAAACGTCCGTCCTCTCTGCCGCACCCTGTACAACATACTCTCTTTTATAAACTATATCTATCTATATGTCTGCTGATCTGACGGTCTATCTGTCCTACCTTTCAAATGTATAGAGAATAGAAATTTGGAGTCTGTTAAGCCAAACATACCTCAGTACAAAGTCTTACGGTTTTCGAGATATTCGGATATCCAGATTTAAATCATAAGTTAGTAAACGAAACAAAATAAACTGATGAAACATGCTTTATTGGTGTTCAAAGTGAGAAGCATTGTTTCTAGTACATGCTCGAGCTCTACGTGTTACTTCGGTAGTTGTTGTATTTAATAACCTGTCTTGCTGCATTAAATAAAAAGCTTCTCGAATTTTTCTTATTAAATGGTCTCTTGATACGATTTTTTCAATGTAAACTAACTGCTTAGACCGCCCCAAGACGTAGAAATCCAATGGTGTCAAGTCCGGGGATCTAGCAGGCCACGGAATTGGCCCACCTCTGCCTATCCAGCTATTTGGAAAAGTATCGTCCCAATGTTGTTTTAACGCCTAAACGGAAATTGAGCTGGACATCCGTCGTGTTGGAAAACAATTTGCATGTCATCTGGACTTTTTTATCCTATAAGTAATTCGGGAAGATCATTTTGCAAAAAGTGTAGATAACTAGGGCCGTTTAATCTTTCAAGCAAAACATGAGGACCGATTAATCTTTGTGCCATGACGGCGGCGCATACATTAACGGAAAATTTGTGCTGGAAAGACACCTGTTTTTCCAGTGTGGATTTTCCTGCTTATCAGCCCATTGATGCAAATTGTGAAACTCGTAATGGCGTCCTTTGAAAAATTTGTTCATCCTTCCATAGAATGCTTACCAGGAACCGTTCTTTCTCATTGTCACTATGTAAGAGAAAACAACAAAGTTGGCTTCTGCGAATAGGATGACCATCTTCAAGGCCTTGTACGCCGATACCATAAAAAGGATATTTTCGTTCACGGTGCACGATACTCCAAACCTTCCAGGGTGACAAACCAAGATCAGCAGCAACTTTCCTAGTAGTTGGGATCATTTTCAAACGCTTGGAGTATTATATCTTCGACTTCAGGAGGATATCGACCTAGATGAACACCAGGTTCATTACGTGTTACACTTCCAATCTCGTAAGTATTGTAAAACACTCTTACATTAGGCAATCTTCTCCCAGGAAATCGCTCTTGGTACAACCGCCGTGCTTCTAGTCTATTACCATCTGCTTTGCCATACATGTAAACGATATTTGCGTATTCTTCGTTAGTAAAAGCGGCCACTTTACAAACTAATTAATTCATTGCTTTTGGACTGAAATTCATGAATTACTCTTGACTTGCTTGAAAATGAATTCAGTTTTATCATGCACGCAAACACTTTCCTTCTTATCAGTATCATAAAAACAACCTGTATTTATTATTTGTTTACAGTCAATTTGTTCTTTTTTTCTCTCCCTTCGGAGGAAAAAACCACACTGTCAGGTATTTACAAACTTTTTCATATTTTTCAGTGATAACAGGAACAAAAAGCATACTTTTTTTTTCAATAAAAATTTAAAATCTCGAATAACCGTAAGACTTTAACCAGAGGTATTTTTGGCTTAAAAGATTCTAAGCGGTCTGCCCTATCACCTCCCAAGGCTTTGTATCGACCTTCCAAATGCCCTGTATACTCTTTGATACTTCTTTCTATGGGTGACCGCTTACTATACAACCATCTTAGGTTCCAATCCCGCTGCTGTTAGTGTTCTTTCTCTGCTTTCTGACATACAATTAGATTTCCAGCCTCCCTTAAGAGAGGTTTGCGGTTTCATGGAGTATACGTCTACATTTCGCTTAATTAAATAGAACAAAGTAGTTTTGATTATGAAATATCCGCATGCTTCCTGTAGTGCATTCACCGTGAGTATGTATCGAGTTTATAGAGATATAAATATGTGCGTAATTTCTTGTATAATGGTAGCATCAGCAATAGCTAAACCGATTCACTTCAAATAACATTGTAGTTTTGACAAAACGTATTCCATTTGGAAACATTATTATGATCATATACTGAAAATGTTAAATATTAATTACGTCTATTAAAACTACCCGTTAAATATATGAGTGGATTATAGATTTCGAATTCAGAACTTCAACCGGATAGTAATTGTAAAATAACTGTTGTGATTATTGCTGTGTGGATTTAATATAAATAACTGATAAGCAAGCCATGCAGTACTGCCGAAGCTGATTTGTTGGTCAAGTTCATATTGAAAATACATGTACATTAATGAATTGAAGTGGATAGAAAATAAGCCCACCCGGGAACTAAAAAATAAGGTGAAGTTTTGTTTATTTATTTTAAAAAATGTGAATTTGGACTCTACCGTTACCACCGAGAGAACAAGGTCTGACAACAGACGCGCGACGTCACCTCGAGTAGGCGGGCCGGCCGACAGCACGGCGTGCCGTACATCTGCACTAGCGAGTAACATACGACGGTGCTCCACCACACTACTAAGTTAGGAATTATTTAGATAACAATTTCCTCGGTCGTTGGATTCGCCGTCGAGGTCTTGTGGTATGGCCAGCTCGCTCGCCCGATTTGACACCTTTAGACATTTTTAAGTGCAAACGAAAATAAGTGTACCTTAAGACATTTCCCGTAATTACCGGCACAATTAGAAACAATCGCGAGACACAAATATAAGTTTAAAACTTTATTTTCCAGTTTACAAAGCAAAGAAACATACATAATAGCACCTCAGAATTTGAAGTTAGTTGGGTCCTAGCTACCTGTTGGATATTAGCCGTGTCGCCAAGGTTGCCACATATTCCAATTCTGAATGGAATATTAGACTTTATAGGTGACAGATTGAACGAAATATCGAAAATGTATCTGGCATACAGAAGCATATCATCATTGAAGCTGCGCAGGCCCCGAGTTATATCTTGCAAATTCGCCCACAGAGAGGTACAACACGGCTCTCTTGCTGGCCAGCAACGCGAAACTCCAAAAGAATATACATAGGCCTAATCTGCATGACGTCACAGGCTTTTTGCAGCACAGTTGTTTGGCCTTGTTCTCTAGATGGTAACGACTACGCTCGATGTCACATCCACCATATTTTTAAGGGTCCCATTCTTTAACTTTGAAGACACATCCACATATTTTTAAAAATGAAATTTAAAGTTCATATTGAAAATATACTAAGTGACATATAAATCCGAACACCCAGTTTAAATGGTTTTATTTCAATAAAAGTTGGTGAATGTATTTATCTTATGTAAATAACAAGTCAAAAAATTTTCAGCCTTATCAGTTGGACATTCCGGTTTTATACTGCTTTTTTTTAATTCACTAACGCTCTAAAAATGAATATTTCAGCCGCAGTAAGAATCAACGTTGGCGGATTTTGGTTCTTGACATCCTTTACGATCGGTTACGATGCCTAGAGTACGGAGACCTGTACGATTTCGTCAACTTAGTGAGTTTGATAGGGGCCGTATAGTGGGGACTTCGGGAAGCTGGACTTTCTTTTCGGGCAATTGCAGTTAGAGTGCAAAGAAGTATAGACACTGTGGTTAGGTGTTGTCAGGCATGGCTTCGAGAAGGCCGCACGCAAAGAGCAAGGGGCACTGGACGCCGCCGTAGAACAACAGACCGTGAAGATCGCCGCCTAAGATTATTGGCCTTAAGGGACCGTTTCTCCACTACCAGGTCCATTGCAAATGAATGGTTTGCAGAACACGGAAGATCTATTGGCATGCGAAGTGTTTACCGACGAATGAGAAGTCTTGGCTTGTTTTCATACCGGCCACACTGGGTCCTCCCTTTAACTCGAGAACACCGACGTAATCGCCTTGAGTGGTGCAGACAACGGTCACTCTGGGATCAGGAATGGAACAGTATAAAGGTCAAAGGGCTTTAAAGCAGTGCAATCATTTTAAAATTTTTATCATTTACTTATTATGCTTCATTAAGTACTTATACAACATTTTATTAAAATAAAACCATTTAAACTGGGTGTTCGGATTTATATGTCACTTAGTATACATGTTTAAAGGGGATTAACGTGGACACAAAATAAGTCCACCCGGGAAATAAAAAAATAAATATAATATTCTAAAAATATGGACCTGGGACTTCATGCTCGGTAACACATCCTCCATATTTTCAAGGCTTTCTTTGACTACGAAGACACATTCCCATGTTTTTTAATTTGAACTTTAAAGTTCATATTGACAATACATGTTTAAAGGGGATTTGCTCTGGATTAATGTGGACACAAAATAAGTCCACTCAAGAAACTAAAAATTAGGTGAATTTTGTTAACTCGTTTTAAAAAATGTGAATTTGGACTCCAAGCTCGGTATCACCATCCAAATTTGAATTTCAAAGTTCATATTGAAAATACATATTTAAAGGGAATTAACTCTGAACTAATCTGGACACAAAATAAATCCAGTCGCAAAACAAAAAATTAAGGTGAATTTTTGTTTATTTGGTCTAAAAAAAAATGTGAATTTGGACTCTAATCTCGATGTCGCATCCACCATATTTTTAAATTCTGTTATTGAAATTAGATCACACATTCGCTATATTGTTGAATTTAAATTTTAAAGTTCATATTGAAAATACATGTTTGAAAGGGATTAACTCCGAAATAATCAGAAAATAAGTCAATCCGGGAACTTCACCGATAGGCAGCTTTCCGAAAGGGTATAAAACATTAGTGTGAATGCAAATTCCTATCAAGTACCCAATTAGAGAGATTAATGGTCAAATAATAATCCTTTGACGAATTAACAATTAATTCAATTGAATGCATCTATAGTTCAAAAACTATGCTAATACGAGCCGATTAGTTGCGAGTGGAAGTCTGCATTCACTTTCTTGTTTCTGCTTTTGTCACATTTGCGGTTAAAAATGTTCTTACTTATTTTGCTTTATTTACTTTGCGCTAGAGAAATTGCTCGAGTATAACGGATTCTTTGAAGTCTACCTATCTTCTCATGTTCTGTATTTTCAACGAGTAGCTCATTAATAACCCCAAAGACGTGGAAAACTTGGCAATTAGGCAAGCGATATCAATATTTTTGTCTTTTTTAACTCTGAGTATAAAAGCACAAAAGACACTATCGTCGTATTTAAAGAATTGATAGCTGCAAAATTTTCAGCATCTGTGGAGCTGTGAAAGACCAACATATTGAAAACACGTGACATGGGTAGTCATCAGACATCAAAGAATAAATTATACTTCCTTCTTTGGCGCATAGTAAATAAGGCAAAACAAATCATAAGTCCTTTTACTACAGAGGTAACAAAAGCAGGGGTTAGAAAGTGAATTTGTTTTGTCTGGGAGTAAATCGACTACGAATGGGGTATAATAGATAATCAGGAATAACTTCTTATTTGTAACCGTATCCGAAATCAATATAGAATTATTCATATATCTGTATCAATATCCAGGAATTCAATATCCATAACAATCCTAGTTTTATCAACAGAAGGGAACGTTCTTGGTGGCTGATGATCTAGCCCCTATTAACTTCTGTAGAGGGAGACAAGGGGTCCAATGGGACATAAGTCCTGTGATCTTGGCTGATTACCTTTCCTCCAATACAGAATTGAGGTCAACCCTCCCTGGGCAAAGAACTATGATTATATTTTAAGCTGGGGAGATATCAAGTGCTATAAACGACTGTATTGTACGTCCCTTTTAAACGTGAATTATGAGTCCAACTAGGGTAAGAAATATATTATTGGTCCCAAAGGACGCAGTTATTTTATAATATATGTCTTTATATGGACTGTGCCCTGTCAAATGCCGTGGAAATTCCCGTATTTAAAGCTAGCTCTACCATGAGACATCAATTCAAAAATTGAATTTATGATAGACATTACCTTTATTTTACAGATGACGAATATGGTAACGTTGAAGCTGAATTGCTCCGAGGAAATTTTAAAATAAGAACAAGGCCAAGCTACCTAGATAACCGGTAATCATGTCAAATACAGTGATGATTATGAGCAAATGGATTGAAGCTTTTTTGTTAGACAGATCTTTCTCCGTCCGTGTTGGAGACGCCTATTCTTCTAGCCATCGTGTTACTAGTGGAGTTCCACAAGGATCTGTGCTAGGGCCAATACTTTTTCTTCTTTATACAAGCTACCATCCACCCGACTTTATTCTATGTGTTCCATCTATGCAGATGATACTAAGGTCTATAACACTGTCATGAACTCATCTGTGCTTCAAGAAGACCTCAAGCTGATCAGAAAGTGGTCAGAACTTTGGCTCCTGCCTTTAAATCTATCGAAATGCTACGTTCTCCACCTGGGAAAGAATAATCCTAACTTAACATATAAGATTGGCAAACATACCTTAGAGACTGTTCTTCATCACACAGATCTTGGTCTGACAGTTAATGGCCGGCTCACCTGGTCGGAGCACATTCAGAACATAACCTCTAAGGCAAAGCGGTTGCTATATATGATGGAAAGATCATTTAGCGGTTGCACCGTTAGTACCTCCTCCTTTTTGTACACAACTTTCGTACGACCCCTACTGGAGTTTGCTGGTCCGGTATGGGATTCAAACCTTGTTCGCCGTTCAGCGTCGTGCTACACGTATGCCATATGGCACACGTAGGCCAAGTTATGAAGACCGCCTCGAGCTATATAACCTGCCTGCTTTTGCTGATAGAAGAGTACGAGGAGATCTCATCATCACTTTCAGAGCACTGCATAATTTGTTTGGTGTGGACATGTCGCATCTGTTTCGTCTGGCAACGAACAGTCTCAGAGGCCATAACTTCAAATTGCAGAAGGAAGCTTTTAGAACCTCTACTCGTCAGCGCTTCATCTCAAACCGTGTCTTCGATGCATGGAACAGTCTTCCATCTTATGTAGTGAACTCGGAATCCGTCAACAGTTTCAAAAACAAGTACGATAGACACCGCAGTGCTTAACATATTGTTCCCATTCTGTATATGTCTACTTCAGAAGTGCTAAGATTGTCAAATTGTTATATTTCTTTTGTCTGTACACTATTATCTATTTTTGTGTTTGAGTTTATAGTACTTGTACTCAACTCAAATTTGTTGTTTAATAATAATAATAATAAGAATAATAAATAGGATCTATCGCCCAACAGTTAAGAAGCCCATTTACAGGACAATCCTAATATTAATTAAACTAACAAAAATAGAAAACATACAAAAAGCAGGTGGTTCCATCTGAGGGAAGAAACAATCAAGAAAAAAAAAGCAAAAAACGTATTTCACTCAAGTGAGAAACATATAAATTATTCATGTAAAACGTATACTAAGTGACATATAAATCCGAACACCCAGTTTAAATGGTTTTATGTTAATAAAAGTTGGTGAATGTATTTATCTTACTGTAAATAACAAGTGAACAAATTTTCAGCCTTATCAGTTGGACATTCCGGTTTTTATACTGCTTTTTTTTAATTCACTAACGCTCTAAAAATGAATATTTCAGCCGCAGTAAAGAATCAACGTTGGCGGATTTTGGTTCTTGACATCCTTTACGGTCGGTTACGATGCCTAGAGTACGGAGACCTGTACGATTTCGTCAACTTAGTGAGTTTGATAGGGGCCGTATAGTGGGACTTCGGGAAGCTGGACTTTGTTTTCGGGCAATTGCAGTTAGAGTGCAAAGAAGTGTAGACACTGTGGTTAGGTGTTGTCATGCATGGCTTCGAGAAGGCCGTACGTAAAGAGCAAGGGGCACTGGACGCCGCCGTAGAACAACAGACCGTGAAGATCGCCGCCTAAGATTATTGGCCTTAAGGGACCGTTTCTCCACTACCAGGTCCATTGCAAATGAATGGTTTGCAGAACACGGAAGACCTATTGGCATGCGAAGTGTTTACCGACGAATGAGAAGTTTTGGCTTGTTTTCATACCGGCCACACTGGGTCCTCCCTTTAACTCGAGAACACCGACGTAATCGCTTTGAGTGGTGCAGACAACGGTCACTCTGTGATCAGGAACGGAACAGTATTGTCTTTAGTGACGAGTCTTGATTTTGTTTAGGCATGCACGATGGTCGTGCCAGGGTTAGAAGGCGACGTGGTGAAAGGAGGAATCCACAGTTTTTTGTTGAAAGAGATGTTCATCACACTGTTGGAGTTATGGTTTGGGGTGCTAAAGCTTATGGTTCCAGGTCACCTTTAATCTTCATCAGAGGTAACATGAACGCGCAGCATTATATCCACGAAGTTCTAGAACCCCATCTTTTACCCTATCTTGACACCCTGGCAGATCCAACTTTCCAACAAGATAATGCCCGACCACATGTTGCAAGAGTCACAATAGACCTCTTTCAACATAATGATGTCACATTGTTACCATGGCCACCAAGATCTCCCGACTTATCTCCAATTGAGCACGTGTGGGATATGATGGGTAGGAGATTGCTCAATTTGCAACGTCCTCCTCAGACTCTAGAAGCACTTCGAGATGAGTTGGTGGTTGCCTGGAATGAGATACCACAGGAGGACATTGACCACCTGATCAGAAGCATGCCTAGGCGCGTTGGAGAATGCGTAGCACATCAGGGTGCATCCACACATTATTAAAGGTCAAAGGGTTTTAAAGCAGTGCAATGATTTTGAAATTTTTATCATTTTCTTATTATGCTTCATTAAGTACTTATACAAAATTTTATCAAAATAAAACCATTTAAACTGGGTGTTCGGATTTATATGCCACTTAGTATATATCACAGTAATTAGATATGGCATTGTAAGTTTCATACATTACATATAAGGGTGCTTTCAAAAATAAATATGTGCGAGCCCTGTCACTATGAAAGGTTTTAACGGTACGAGTTTGAGTAGATGGGCATTAAAGTATAGTTGAGTTACAATCTCATTAGCATCAATTTGATTATGCAGCAGTTTATGCAAGAAAATAATTGACGCACAATTCCTTCTCAGCTTTAAATACTGCATTTGGAACCTAGACAATGACAAACTTTCAGATATACCCTGCTCAGGATATGCACCGTCAAGTTTGAAAGATAAAAGTTTCAGAAACTTTCTCTGAACATCAACATAGCAGTTGTAAATTGGGTTACAAGTTAACGACACATATTCCAATTTCGATCTAATATATACAGAATACAAAACCAGCAGTGTCTCTGGGCGGAGGAAGCTTCTGCAGTCTTTCACAATAAAACCATACGCCTTCACTCATCTTTTGAGCTACGTGGAGTGAAAATTTAAGTTTGGTCAAAAACAACACTCAAATCCTTAATTGAGTTATAACGATTTATGTAAACATCCAAAATCTTATAATTAAACGTAAAAACAGAAGTTTTCTTGGAAAAGCTGACTACACTACACTTAGACGCATTAAAAAATAAATTATTCTCGTCGCACCAAGCTACTGAAGCATCAATATCACACAATACAATCAGCCTTGGGATCAATAATCCTGAATAATTTTAAATCATCCGCAAAGAGGAGTTTATTACAACTTAAATATTGCGCCATATCATCAATAAATAAGGTAAGCAATAGCTTTGAACCCTGAGGATAACTTTGAATGAGTGCTAAAGCTGATGAATGGAATCCATAATGAGAAGTTTATTTAAAAGTATGCCGTGATCCACCCTATCGAACACTTTAGCAAAATCAGTATATATTCCATGATCGGCCAAATAAGCAAATTGAGGTTAGACGAAATTTTGCTTCTCTTTTGTTACTAAACTAAAACGTGTGATACGAGGGTGGTCCCAGAAGCGTCCTGACCTACAGATGGCGCTGGTTGTTTGAAAAATGTCACTGTATTAGCAAAACAGTGTCGTGAAGATGTTTCACTTGAGTGTTTAGCGAAGTTTCACAGCAACAGAGCAGAATTTTTGCGTCGTTTCATCAACATGGATGAAACAATGAGCTCAAAAGGGACAACCGGCTCCAAAGGAGGCGAAGATCGTTTCATCTGCAGTTAAAGTTATGGCGTCGGTTTTTGGGGATGCGCGTGGGATAATTGTCAATGACTATCTTGAAAAAGGTAAAACTATCAGCGGCGAGTATTATGCGAACTTATTGAACCTTTGAGCGATGAAATCAAGCAAAAACGGCCGCATTTGGTTAAGAAGAAAGTGCCGTTTCATCAAGACAATGCACCAGCTCACAAATCCGTTATTATAATGGCCAAAATTAACGAATTAAAGTTTGAATTGCTACCTCATGCACAATATTCACCAGACTTAGCGCCCTCAGATCATTTCCTGTTCCCAAACTTGAAAAAATGGCTCAGTGGTCAAAGATTTTCCAACGATGAAGAAGTGATGTTGGCAGTTAATGGCTATTTTGAGGAGCAAGACAGTTCTTATTATAAAAAGGGTATCGAACTTACTGAACATCGCTGGAAAAAGTGTATAGAGCTCAAAGGAGATTATGTTGAAAAATAAATACATTTTTTTACAAAATTTGTATGTTTTCTTCGTTGGGTCGGGTACTCCTGGGACCACCCTCGTATTCCTTGTAGGGTCCCAAAAGTTAATAGCTATGTGATAATTGACAGGTTTTCAGAATAACTTCCATGGCAACTCCCAAGATGGTGGAACCAGCTGATTGCTTAAGTCAGTGAAATAAACTAATGTCATAAAAATAAAGCTAAATACGCAAAACTCTGAGAGTTCTCCATCTGAATAAGAGTCGCGAGTATTTAAAACTGGCGTCATAAAAGCTTTTGTTCTCAGAAATGTGTGCACAAAACATGCACAAAAGGAAGATACTTCTATCTGCAGCTATCCTAAAGATCTATCTATATCGCTGTCTTCCAGGCGACAGATAAATAAAATATGTCATTGTACTTGAGACGATAGTCTTTGTGATTGGAAGAAGCATTTTAAATAGATGTGGTTTTATTGACCAGACGGACATGGGCGATTATCGACATGAAAACCATAGGATAAGTTTCAGACGTTACATTTAGGGCCAATTTCACCAACATTAATATTATGGAAAAATGGGAAAATACCTTATCGAAATGCAATTTGACGGAAGCTGTCAAAGGTCTCTGAATATTAGTGATTTCTATTGAAATATTGAATAAAATCGTGAAAATTCGACTGTATTATAAACAAGACCACTTTTGATTCCAACATGATGCTTCTGTACAGAAAAAACAGGACAACTTTCATGTATTTTGATATATGTTATAGGTTTACATTTAACAATCCGTTATCCCACTCAGCGAATGGGAATGCGGCAAATAATACGTCGATTTTCTAGCTGATAAATTTGGCAGCGGATTTGGACGATTGTTAATGCATGGCACTCTTGAATTTACCAACTTCAATATACTGAAAGTTATCATTACATACCTGTTGAATAGTGTGGATTTGTCTGTATTTTGCAAGAAAAATAGAATATAAAATACATTCCATCCAATTCCTCATCTTCCTTTACGTCATAATAGTAATCATTTATTAATTTATGGGTTAATGAATTTCTTCAAAGCAATAAAAACATTATGCCCTCTCCATCCAAAAACACAGATAATATGTGTAAGACGTGTCAATCCCTACATCTCCCTGATGCATAATGCAATTACTATGGACATATACAAAAAATTATGAAAAATGTTTCACAGATAATGGCTTTTAAGTCCAAAAATCAAAAAACTAGTAATGTTTATTGTTTGTCTATTTTTCTTTTTTGACTGGCGGGGATATCTATCTGACCCTCGCAGGGTTGACAAGTCTAACGACGATCACGTCCCGTGGTGGAGGGTGCGAAATGAATCTTTTACATTGGCTGGTTTGCATTTTTTTCGTGAAAATTTACTAGGTATCATGATTATAAGCATCTTTGGTAGATTGTTCGATCCGGAATGGGGAAGATCTCCTATTTATGAAAATATTTTTGGTATCATCTAACCGTTGCAATCAGTGCACAAACACTGAGACATATGATTTATAGCATAACCCGCTGCCCTATTAATACAAATTTAACATACAGGTCGCCTAGCCGTGGGGATGCAGTGGTCGGGATGAATATCACGGCAGCAACTGATGATTTGGGCATGTCTGGTAACAACGTATGAAGTGAAACTCGCTAACTTCACAAATTTGAAGATTTTGTACAATTTCTTTGAAAATGATGAAAGATATGTCTGATTTGGCAGGGGTAATGTCGCAGCCAAATGGCAGTTACTCTTTCTGACACAGTCCGGATCGAAAGATGACGATACTCGTGAAATGTATTGATACTTCTAAATATAGGATCGTATCGAACATCCCTACTGTCAAGATGTATAACCCAAGGTACCGACGGAGCTATATTGCGGCGTCAAGGAAATAATTTTAAATTTTCATTTGCATTTTTTCAAGTGTTGTGCAATGATTTTGGGAAAAATGTCACGAATAGTCTTATAAAGCATATATATATATATATATATATATATATATATATATATATATATATATAAAGCGTATATTTCAACAGTTGGCGGAACTTACTCCACTGGGACCAGGAGGGTGAAACGGGATATTAATGCACAATCTGGCAACCCTGTCGCACCCTCACAAAATGGCCGCTGATAACCACACAAGTCACCGTGTTGTCATTGAATAGCATGGAATTAAACCTTCAGAGTTTGTTTTGTGATTTGTGACTGGTACCAAGAGTTGACTGATCCCACACATGTGTCACTCCTTGAAATGCAATAATCAGCTGTATTCAAATAATGTCTAATATAAATATAACCTAGAATGTGTACTCGTGAAAAAAGAAAAATATGGCAAATTTGTAGTTTTTTAGCAGGTTTTAGGTTTGATGGTAGCCTTAAGGCGTATATTTGGAAATTTATTAATCGTTGTGAATATAGTGTGGATGTTTGTTCAGTTCCTGAACAACGAAAAGTATTCAACTTTATGGATGTAAGATACGTAATACCTCTGTCTGTTGCTTAGCGGCTGCTGTCGCTTAAGGCGGGTTCTCATTAGTCAATCGTATTGGTCAATAATAATGAATCTATGCCATTGTACGTAGAATTGATCCCTGAATATTGCATATTCACTATATAATGTTGGTTTAAAAATGAATTCAAGGCGAAAAATTGTGCATGCTGGCGATCGTATTATTTGTGATTTTTAAAAAAATGTAATCAGAAACAGGAAAAGTAGACCTCGTCGATGGTGGATCATTTTTTACATAAAATAGAATTTCGTATCTCTTGAGAGAGCAAAAAAATATTCAGAACAACACGAGAGCAAAATATAACCTCCAAACAACCACAGCGGTCTTCCAAGGCGATTGAACACTATAGTTCTGAAGGCGGGTTCTCATTAGTCAATTGTATTGATCAATAATAATGAATCTATGCCATTGAACATAAAACTCAATGGTAAATTTCATCATACTGTGCAAACGGATAGAGCAATATGCTTGAAGGGATTTTCACATTAATGGCATAGATTCATTATTATTGTTCAATAAAATTGACTATAACGCAGCTTTAGGGCCGTGTCGTCAGACGTACTTACAATTGTAGGACGTCTTTGTGGCCTCCTTGATTTTTATAGTTTTCTACTCTTCCGTGTAAGCGCTCAATTTTGAGGTTATGTGACAATATCTGTTTGGATCGAATTGTTCACGTTTTTGATTTTTATCATCTGTTATATAGCCTTAAATTTCCTACAATTCTAGCATTTCTGAAGGAGAGAAAATATACGAAATCGTGGAGGCCATGAAGGCGTCTTAAAATTGTAGGAACGACTGGCGATACGGCCCTTAGAGAACGACAATCGTGACACTACTATAACAACAATCTCTAGTCTCTTTTCCAGCATCCAGTAACGAATGGAAATTTTTCCAGCTCCCATACGGAAGGTTTGGTCTGTCAGCAGATTACGATACATGCGAGCTTCATTTAATGATGCGTATTGCAGGAAGAACAAAGGGCTAACCCAGATTAAGTTCAGGGATACCGATTTTTATTCATGTATGGCTAGGAACAGATAAGGGGTTGGTTTCCACAAAATTTACGCTCTCAGATTGCATAGCTACAACAGTTAGAGGAAATGGAAGGATATAAAACAAGGCGATTCCGTAACCCCATCCAGCTTATTTCCATATTTTTACATGGCTCAGTCACTCTTAATAGCCACAGGTCTCATTAGTTCCAACAGATTGCTTGCTGTTTTCACTTTCGGAGTGGTCGACTCTGGTAGCAGATGGCACTTTGTTCTGTCTTATTTCGACAAATCTATAGATGAATTAAACTTATTAATTTAGAAGCTTCATTTGCCCTAGTAGAGATTATGTCCCGGATGACATATTTGAATTGAAAATGAATGCGGACTTGAGTACGAAGTGAAAGAAAATTATCACCAGGAAACTGTTCACAACAGTGAGTGAAACTGAGTTTCAAACGTTGTCTACACAAGCCAGCTCAACCAAGTTCTTTGTAAATATTTCCGTTACATATTCGACGAAGCCCCAAATTTGACCATGAGCTATTTTGGAAATTAGAAGTAACTACACATCTTATTTTTAATTTAGTGTAGATGATCTCGTGTTTTTGGCGCTGGTACACTCATGAATCATTGATACATTTTGGATGAATCTCCTTCGTCATTTACATCTTGACCTCAGCTCCTGTATGAAATAAATAATAGTTTAAAGAAACTAAAAAAAAACACGCTTTTATAAAATGCATCCCACGCTTTTCACTCTGAATTGAATAATTTTGTTAATAACTTAAATTCTGTTGTGATTAATGGTTCGACCATCGCGGCTAGATAAATGATCGATTGTACAACCTTGCATCTTGTGGACGGTCGAAGCCCAACTCAGGATTAATGGCAACATTCGCAACGAACAAGGTGAGAATGCACCACCTTGAAAAAACTATCAATTATTAAGATATGCTCATATGTTTTCATAAATGGAGGAACATATTAACTAACACATTTTGAAAGCGAATTAATGTCAAGACGTATTTTTTGTCGTGGGTATTTTCTCTCCTAAATATTTTTTACAACAGATCTCGGTTAGAAAATCCTTCGGAGCAAAGTTATGCTTTCTTTATTGAAACTATGGTCCAGTTATAATTTCCATTCCGTTTTATGACTATGTGGGTTGCGACGTGGACCAACTATAATATAATAAAGAGAATTTCTTTTGAAAAATCTCGTTTATTGTATTTATTTTGAAGAAAATCACATTGTTCGCTCTATACTACTTTCATCTGAACGCAAAACTTAAGAATTTGAAAATACTTATGCGATAAAAAACTTATACATATTGTACACATTATATGTCTTAAAGTTACTTCAACAAAAAGTAGGAACTGTAATTTCTTTAACTTTAGACGTCAAGTCAGTCGTTGTTATAAAAATGTTTCATAGCAATATAACATTTTGTGCACAAATATTTAAGACCTCCAAATTTGGTTTAGTGCGGGGACTGAGTAGATGTCACGTCTAAGACTGACTTTTTTAGGCGGATCAATACATCCCAAAATTTCCTCCCAATGATACTGGATTTCATCCGGAAGCTCAGGCCATTTCCAGGATTTCAAAGACTTTTTCATTGAAGAAACGTATGGTCCCTGTTCACAGATTTTTGTAATTTTACCAGGAAAAATTTCTCCTTCATACGTGAATACTACATATTGCCCAACTGCCTTCACGAGTGGCTTAAAATCAATATTCTTGCCACAACCTTCAGCCTGTGCATTAAACTGAACTTCAAGATTTTCTAAATCATCAAGAGAAGCAACATCTGATGAGTCGTGAACTGACATGTTGACACTATCTGCGTAGCTGCTTTCGCTACTAGCTCTACGGTGACGTGGTCTTCGTGCCGTTGAAGGCTTTGCTAACTCTCCATTTTCTTTATCATCCGAAAGTTTGCTTAACTCTTCAGTTACGCTTTTCCCAGGAGTGATATTTAGTTTTGTTTGACGTCGTTTCGTAGTTCCACCTTTCGTCCATTCTAGTCTCTTAGCTTCAAGGCTTTGTAGAAAAGAATCTTGTAAAGCAGTCTGGTCAACAGTTCTAAATGGATTGACGTCAAGAGGAAAAATTCCACATTTTCGGAAACCCGAAATGAGATTAGCCTCCCTCGTTGGTTCCAAGATATCAATGAGTCTGTTCAACAGAACTGGAAAACTGCTTTTTTGAACTACTGTTTCTCGACTGCCTTGTACACTTGCTTTCCATTCGGTGAGGATTTTCCTCCATGCCACCTTCATTGGGTGAAAAAAAGCAACATCTAATGGCTGAGTTAAATGGGTGCTATGAGAAGGCAGGCAAACAAATCTAATATTGTTCTGGTCACAGGCTTTCAAGACATCTACAGAAATATGAGATGACAAATTGTCTCCTATAATGGGACACTCTTGTTTCTTCAGTCTTGGCAATATCTGGGTAAAAAACCAATCATTAAATATATTCATGTCAAACCAACCTGAAGGACTGTTGTTGTATCTGACACGTTTTGTTCCATGCTCTGTCCATGTACTCCACAGTTGCTTGGACTTGTACACTACGTATGGTGGTAGTAATTCCCCCACAGCATTTCCAGCAAACATTATAGAAGTTGAACTTTTGGATGTGTTCCTTATAAGCTCCAGATATTTTGCAACACGCTTAGTTATAATTTTCTTTTGACCAGGATCATCTGAAAGGTTAGTTTCGTCAAAGTTCCATATGTTTTCGGGAAGGACGTCTCTAACCACGTCTTCCAAGTTTTTTATGTAGGCAATGACAGTCTCTTTGTCAACTGCTGCTCTGCTACGTTTTATGTTGGCCGCAAATCTCTGTGTTAAACATGGACGTCTTTTCAAGAAACTTGAAACCCATTCAGTACCTGGACAATTATCTCTAAATTTTGTAACTTTCCGGCCAATTCTATCCAAATATGTTCGAATGACTATTCTAAGGTCGAAGGCTGTCAAAGGAAAACCGTACTCGCTTAGTCTTAAGATGCAATCTACAAATAATTCTTATACGTCCGAAAATGTTGTTGGAGCTCCAGGTGGTCGAGATGGCATTTTAGATCGAGTTTTAGCTGGTTGATGATAGTTCTTCGTGGAATACCACATTCTTCACTGGCTCTTCTTTGAGTGGATACTTTATTTTCTATAGAGGCTAGACATGCTCTTAGATTTTCTTGGGTATAATTCTTATAATTCCGGGAGCCTAAACGTTTCTTGTAATTTCTCCGCATCTTTTCTGAAACAAAACAATAGTTTTATTTATCAAAAAGGTCAATATTATTATTAAAAATGCATATTTCTAGTTTATTCGCTTACCATATAATTTTGGGTTTACTTTGCTCCAGGCGCAAAGTTACCTCAGTATCTATAGAATAATGAGAGCGCAAGAAAAAGAGAGGTTATATAATAAACAACTTAGTTATTTCTTTTAAATATTCACATTTTTGATTAGCTGAATATATACAAAGCAACATGAAAATGTACTTACCATTTCAAGCTATGTGATTTTCAAGATAAAAGTGGCTTTTTTGGATACAAATCGATTGACAATTTCAGCTCCCGCACAAAAATGGCACCTGCTATTGAAAAACAATAGCGGATTAAATCTTTCTGTTGCACTGTTGCTACTCAAATGTCAGATGTTTAGGGTGCGTTCACAATTTATGCCACGCCTTGAAGAAATCGACGTACTAGACGACAAAGTGTTTTACAGAATTGGAGCATAATTACCCATGTAGGAGCAAAGTAGGACCATTTTACGGTACGTAAATGTTACAAATGAAAAAAAAGAGCGCTATTTTAACTATTTGTCACAGAAATATGCTGGAATAACAAAACTTGCCTAAAATGGTTATTTTGCAACCAGGCACAACTTGTCATAGTGAATCACCCTGTACACATCTACGCGACCCACTTCGGAGGGGATCGGTACTTCTTTTTGGTCGTGGTACTATTTATGTTTTGCCGTGGTGACTACTTCAGTAAAGCATGTGACAGCTGATTATCACAAATAATAAAAGTTACAAGAAGTCAGATGTGTTAATCCGACCGAACTGCTGAATCCTAGAAATCTACCCGGCAGGAGAAATTTTCTTGGCGCTAAAAGGAACGTTCATGGGGGCAAAAAACTCAATTACACAAGAAAGTAATGTGAAGCGTCCTATTATTCGTTCTCCCAAGCAGTTGGCAACCATTTTACCGTTCGGATTATTAGCAAGAGCAGTTTAAAAGTGCATCGATTGCAACAAAAAGTAATTTGTAAGATAACGTCTTCACGAGCCGCTCTTTATGGAGACCGTAAAGAAAGCTCAAACTAACGTTACAGAGATGTTAGATAATTCTCCATGTTGGACAGAGAGCAATTTTATCCCTAATTAGAACACTTTTCTTACAACCGCTTGAATGTTTGTTGCTCGCAATTGGGCGCGCAAAGTTGACGTTTGCCAATGACCGAGCCAAATTTACAGTTTCGCCACTCTAAGTTCAGTTCAGTTCCAGCTCTTATACAGATGTTCTAGCAAGAATCGTCAATCTCTCGTACCCGTAAAGAAGATATAAGCCTGAACCAAACGTTGACTGCTTAGTTTCGTAAACAAGTTATTTGAGAAAAACTTTATATTCTCAAAAAAATTATACAAAGACGATAAGTTGGCACTGGGCATTCAGGTTAATGGCTGGGACTTGGCATAAATGCCCGGGAAATGTTGTTAATATTTTATTTATTTGTATGCTATTTTCATTTTCACCTGGAACAATTTCAATTTATTGTGATTGAAGAACAAATACATATTCGTCTTTGTCCGGCAATTGAAAATAATCGAATAGAAGGGCTGGGCAATGTGGATACATGTGCAGCCAGACGAAAATACTAACGAATGAAAAAGCAATATTAAAACCTGAATTCTGGAGTTGACAGAGCCTTCGCTTGCTTATTATCAGCAATACGGTAGTTGTTTTATTCAACGTTTCAAATGTAAACGTTGTTGCGTTTACTTTCTGCAATGACATCAAAATAATGGTTTGAATAGTGAAATTGGCTTTAAATTAACAATATGTGCTTCTGTAAGCAATACATAAAACATAACCACACATTACCTTACATCCCACTATATCATGATTGGACGCTGTTTGACAAGCATTAACGTTATTTCCTGGTTAATCATGTTAACAGCGCCCGTGCATTGTTGTTATCAGAATATTACTGCCCGATTTAGCGCAATTGCCTCTTACATATACACATACCGGATGTTTCAAATTCCACCCAGTCACTTAAATGGAGGGAAATTTGCGTATTCAGGTAAGTAGTAAAATGCCGCTTAGAAAGTTTCAAAATTCAAAGAACTTCCGGAGAGAGACGGCAAAAACGGATTTTACAAAAATCGACTTTATTTGCTGTATGATTTTAAAATAAATTGCACATTATCTTCCACTTTTTCTACAAGATGGCATAATTAGAATTTCAATATGAGGTTTCGTCTCTCATCCTCTAACATCAGCTTAATTTTTTCTAATGGATTTTGTATTTGATTTTTGTACACATGATTTTAATTCTGACCTTGGAATTATCAGATAGTTATTTTTTTGTATATCGGACTTATCGTAAAATCGTTGTTTATTTCGTGTTGGTATTTGAAATATTATACTTCTTTCAAAGCTATCGTATTACTCAATTGATCCTTCTGCTGTACTTCTAAAATCTTATTTAGAGCAAAGACAACAGCTCGCTGAATACAAGGGTTGTACATCTATACCCAGCACAGCTTCGCAAGGCGTGCCACAAGGATCTGTCATTGGCCTTTTGGTTTGTATCAACGACCTGATAAATTGTCTTTCTCATAGTATGAATAAGCTCGTTCTTTGTGCTGATGACACCACTCTCGTCTCAACCCACAATTCATTTACAAACTCCAGCCAGTATATCTAGTATTCAGGATTGGTTTATAGATAACAAATTAAAACTGAATTTAAACAAATCTCAAATCATTACAACTACTCTCCGAAATATTGATCAGAATGATGACCACGCAAAAGTAGTGAAGTTTCTTGGTATGTATATCAACTCCTTTTTTACTAGGATGACCATATCAGTCATGTAATCAAATCCTTAAAAATAATGTAATCAATTTGCAACTTAAAACTCACTAAACGTCTTGTTGACCAGTTATTAAATACACTCGACCTTAGAAATGAGAAGGTCAACTGCTTAGACAACCCATGCTCCTCTATGTGTCTGTAGAAGATTCCATGCATAGACTTGTCTCTATCATTGTTGTTATTATGTTGCTTTGTGATACAATTTCACAGTCATAAATAGCGTTACTCTGACTGCATTATGAAACTGTTCATAATTAAAAAACGACCCTTAGTCTAATCATATTAGCAAATTTTCTCGAAATAATTATAGACTCTGATTTTACTGGGTCAAGTTGTTCAAGGGAAATATGCACGTATAAAATGGATGCACCTATCTTTGTCGGTAAAGTTTTTATTTGACAGCAAAGAATGAGAAAACGTGTTTTTGGGATCCCATCGGAAGTGTTGTCAGAAACGAGAAAACTTTTCATACAAAATTTTTACGTGTCTATGAGACCACACGTAAAAAGATCCGACTAATAGCAAAGATGTTATTTCCGAAAAACGAGGCAAAATGCAGGTTTTGACTTTTGTTGGAAATGCAACGATAATTTCACACAACTACTTGAAATTCTCCAAATCGGTAGGATTCATATTTCTAAATAATAACAACAAAATTGGTAAAGCAGTTTTTTGAGAATTGATAATTGTTCATCCTAAAAAACCTGTTTTCCGGCCATCACTACTAGTTTATTGAGCAATATACAGGGTTCATTCAGAAAGCCTCTAATAGCCAAATACAGATGTTTACCTTGCCGATATGAATCGCAAACCATTCCGAAGATAAATGTTATTTTTATGCGAAAAACAAAGGTTACGTTTTTTTCTTCTAAACACATTCAAAAATTTCGTATTTGTGAGTAATTTAACAAATGCGCTATGATATTCGAAAAACATACATTACTATACACATTTTAAAACAAAGCGCATGTGTCTATCATCTTTTGATGCGACTTACTCACAAATACGAAATGTGAATTTGTTTAGAAGAAAAAAACGTAACACATCCCTTTTTGCGTAAAAAAAACATTTATCTTCTGGAATGGTCTGCGATTCATATCGGCAAGGTAAACTAGTGTATTTAGCTATAAAATGCCTTTTGAACTAGCCCTGTATATTGCTCAATAAACTAGTAGTGATGACCGGAAAACAGGTTTTTTGGGATAAACAATTAGAAATTCTCAAAAACTACTTGACCAATCTACTCCAATTTAGTTGTGGTTATTTAGAAGTACGAATCGTTTGAATTTGAAGAATTTCAAATATCTGCGTGAGACCATCGTTGCATTACCAACAAGGGCCAAAACCTGCAGTCTGCCTCGGTTTTCGGCCATAACTTTTTGTTAGTCGGATCTTTTTACGTGTGGTCTCATTTTGTAGGTCTCATAAGTACCTAAGAATCTTAAATCAAAAGTTGTTCCGTTTCTGCCAACACTTTAGATTGAATCACAAAAAACACGTTTTACAATTCTTTGTTGTCGAATAAAAAGTTTTTCCACAAAAATTGGGATACCCATTATATGCGTCCATGTTTTAAATAAGCCCCTTAGCCAACTTGCAGTAATAAAACCAGACCTAACTATTATTTCGCAAACCATGGGTATTTTGTCTAATACTCTTAAGTTTTGCATATGGAAATAAAACAACATGGTAGGTAGTTTTAAATGACTTCATTGTTTTTCGAAGTATTTTCCACGAAGGTTAATACACATCTGCATGCGCTCGAACCAATCTTCGAAGCACTTATTCCACTCGTTTGCTGGCAGATCCAAAACAGCATTTTTGAATGCGTCAACTGCTTCTTCTGGTGACTGGAACCTTTGACCACGCAGTCTGTATTTAATTTTCGGGAAAGTAGGATCGGGACTATATGGAGGATCGTCCAAAAATTCCACGTTTTCTTCCGTTAAATACTGCCTTGTTCTTTGAGCTGTGTGCGAGCTTGCATTGTCTTGGTGTAGGATGATTCTTTCGGGGTTGATTTTTCGAAGCTCGGTGATGACTTTTGGCAAACAAATGGTGGTATACCAATCCGCAGTAACAGTTCATTGCTCATTAAGAGGAATTGTTGGAATATGACCCGCTTTTGACACAAATGTAGCGACCATCTTTTTCGAAACACTTCGAAAACGGATGACTTTTGTTGGCTTTTATTCACCTTGGAACACCCAAACAGCCGTCTGTCGTTATTTTCTGGTTCATAACAGTAAATCCACGATTCATCACCACTATCAATGCTGTACACATTTTTTGAGTTTCCGGAATTGAAACGGTAAAGCGTTTTTTGACACCAATTAACCCTGGCTGCTTTTTGCTCTTCAGTCAACAGGTGGGGTATCCAACGAGGAACTAATTTTCTTACTCCTAATTTTTCATGTAAATTTTTTTGAATTGAGGTCTTTGAGATCTTCGACGACGCCTCAATCTCGCGATATGTCACATGTCTATCTTCAATGATGAATTTGCGCACAGCATGGACGTTTTCCTGGGTGGCTGCCGTTTTTGTTGCACCCACCCTGGAATCGTCGCTAAGACTCACCCTTCCACGTTTCAGTTCTCCATACCAACGGGAAATTGTCAACTGATGTGGCGCTTCGTTGCCGAAAACAGACAGTAACTCAGCAAGGCATTCTTGTTGCGATAATTGTCTCTGAAAGTTGTAATAAATTATGGCGCGAAAATGTTCTCGGTTGTGTTACATTTTTCTAATGACTTGGTGACACTTAAAAATTCTCTGTAGTGAGAACACTGCACGTATAGTTGTGAAACTTTGAATTTAAGTTTACCAAAGAGTGGGGTTTCGATTCAGTATTGACGTTCGATCCGCGCGGCCTACTATGATTCTATATGCAAAACTTAAAAGACATCCCTCGTATGATTAGACTACCTGAACAGATACGCGTCATGCGATACGCGAATTCCTCATATCGTTGGGAATAACCCTGCTGTGTGGAATCAAATGTGCTGACACTAGGGCACAGGATATTCATAAAAATAACATCTTTTCTTAAAATGTTGTTTTATTAAGATCTTTTCCTTCGGCGCACAAGGTAATATTCCTCATAAATGTTGCCCTTTATGTGTTGCTTGTGCATCGAAGATAATGAAATCAATCGATTTTTCTGTTTACTATCCTGTTGCCCATAAAATAATCCTTGGAAATCATTGGGGGCATAAAGTTATCAAAAATACGGCGACTTAAATAAATGGGCAGCTAGAGAAACATAAAGTTAAACGTCGCTGAACGGTTCTCTTCCATTCCTCGTACATTTGAAGGGATATTTCTGGTATTGCTCATCTATTATTCCTATAAGGAAATATTGTGATTCTATGAATATAAAGCGGATGCTAGCATTTGGCATAGCAATTTATGACCAACTTAACGTCAGCTGTGTGGCGAACTATACAGGATGGCCCAACTATGCGAGAACTCAACAGTGGTCATCTATGCTGCACGAGAAATGCGAATCAAAGCTAGCTAATCTTAATGATCGGATCGTTAGTTGAGAATTATTCCATGTCTGTCTGATAGGCAATCTGTTAATCTGCAAATTTCCGAATATTGCTCCAAAAATAAGTTACATCCAGAACTTACTTTTTCGTTGACGTATAACAAACAATGGAGTCACTAAGCTCGGATGCAAATGGTCTATCTTTGTCAATGGCTCGATTGTTCTATTTGACATCGTAGGTACGAGGGTTGTCTCAAAAATAAAGTTTTCAACGCTGTATCTTTGCCGCGAGTGATGCTAGATGCTAGATGAAGTCTGGCAACACCGTTGTGCCTGTTGGCTCCCTCACCACCGATCCCAACAAGAAGCGCCTATTTGTGATGCTTAATACCGGTCCGATAGCTATGCGTAAAGGAGCCCTTCATCGTCGTCACCGCCAGGTCCGAACATCGTGCGGTAATGCGAGTTTTGCACGCAAAAACGTTACCACCAATAGAAATTCATCGCCACTTGAGTGTATAAGGGTGATTCCACAAAAATGGGCAACTCAGTGTCATCAATCAATATATATATAAAGCTTTATAAAATGTTGTTCATATTTAGTTTTATTTTTAAACAACTAAAAGACTTCTATTTGGTCGCCTAATTGCAGCGGTTTATTGTGAAGACTCAGCACAAAAAATCCTCAAAACGTCAGTTCTTTGGCATGCCACAATCCCAAAAACGCACAATCAAGTGGCCGTCTATTAAACATTACCATTAATTTCAGAAAACTTGCTATTTCATAATATAATATTCGCACAGTTAGTTATTAAAAATTAAGAAATTTTGTGTTTAGTTCCATTCGTCAGTCCGTTGTGTGTTGCCCAAATATAAAATTGTCGCCAAATATCACCGACTCGAAATTGTATCCATATTGAATTTTAACATCGGCGGTGAAGAGTGCTGCAGACCGTGCCATTTGACAGCTGACCAGACTAAGCCAGTGCTAGGGTCGTGGTGACTGTTAATACATGTGCCGATCCAGTCAAAATACCAGTACTGTGGAGAGGCGATGTTCTGTACAAACTTCACTTTCATTTTGATTCATATGTAGTTAACTGTAATATGTTAAAATATAGCTTGTTGATATTCAAGAATACCAAAAGAAACATTAGTTCGAATTATAATCTCAAAATAAGGTCATTCTCGTCAGTACTTTGGCGTCAGTAATTACAGTTTAAAGCTCCTGAAAAAAAAAAAGAATTTGTCTAAAGAATATACAGGGTGTTCCTTAATGATATGCGAATATTTAAGGGTGTGAATCTCCATAAAAAATTAATGTTAGTTTGCTTTATAAACTATGGTCCAAAAATGTTTCCTTACAAAAACTCGGGGTGTTGAAGTTTTAGGAAAAAAGCTGGAAATTGATTAATATTTTCAGAACCGCTTCAGATGTTTCACTGATATTTAGTACGTAGTGAAAGTTAATAAAGTTGCATACTTCTCAATGCAAAAGTAATTTTTAGCTTTAACAGTGGCGTGCGTGCGGGTATTGGCTTCGCTTTTTTTTGAGAAAAAAATGGTAGGCCAATGGTTTTTTGCCAAACAAAAATTATTTTTGAATTCCCCGTTCAATTTAAAACAAATGATCTCTCTTGAATTGTTCTCCTTCGATGCGCCATTTTTGAGTAAAGAAATAACCGTTCTATTGTCTAACTTGCAAAATTATTATTAATTTAATTGGAAAAATTAAACACATTAGGGGTAATGAACAACAACTGACAACCTAAACAACGGGCGAAGAGTTGCAGACTGCTGGTGGCAGACTTTCTTGAGGTGCGAGCGGAAAAGTGGCTTTCACATTTAAAAAATTGGTGACTTAAAGATCAACATTTCCAATCGTGAATTCGATTTTTCAAATAAAAAATTCCTTATGCCTGAAAGAAATGTGATAACCTTAACTTTAACCCTCGTATCACTAATGATTGTTTAGAACAGGGGTACTTTCCATCAGCATGGAAACAAGCTTTGATTGTACGCGACACGGACATTTAACGACGTGATACAAAAGCTAGTGCTCCGACTTGACAAACGTTTAAACGTTTATGGTGACCAATCCCCTAAAAGCTTAAGCGCGCTGAACTCAACGACCTAATGCCTATCAGTTTACTACTAATTTTGTCTAAAATACTGGAGAAACTAGTAAACCAGCAACTAACCACTTATCTTGGAAAACACTCAATAATTCCTGATAGCCAAAGTCAATTACCTTAGTTGGCAAGGCACTTGTATACGTCACTCCCCTCCTAGACAAATTCCTAAGTGCGCCACTATCTTCATGCTAATTAACGTTCAACGAAGACGATCAACGTGATAGATGGCACTTGTGATTTCAAGAAGCTTTAATTATATTCACTGTAAAACGAATTTGTTTTGTATCTTGTTCCTGGGCTGTAAAAGTGTTTTGTAAACACTTTACTGGGCTATCTTGCACTGTGTTATACCAATTGTTAACATTATCGATGGAGAAAAATATGCGTAGTTGGCGCAACTCTTGGTACAAACAACGCCTTTACCTACTAGTCCAGTTAAATAGCCGAAACTGCCGCAAAAGTGATAACACAGCCACAAAGTTATGTCCGCTGGCGTAATGGTGAAATAAAGGCTTGCGAATATTGTCGTAAGAGTTTGGTTTTCCACAAAACCAGCCGGTTTTTGTAAAATAGCGAAAAACCCAAAAAACCTCTTTATCGCTGAAACGGCTGAGGATATCTGGGATTTTTTGTGTAAATTTTTGTGGGTCATCAAAAAAGGTCACTGCAATTTTTTTGCTAAATAGCTTAGTTTTCCAGCTACAGCTTGCTGATAGTTTATGGGTGAGGGGCTTACACGTGCGTACACATATCACCAGCCGCCGCACCGTTGACGCCGACGATCCTCTTTTAAAATGTTGACGTCCTCAGTGTCTCACTGATAGGCCAGTCGACTTCGAATAAAATCGTTTGTAGTTGTGGCGTTCACCGACGTAGATACCGAGATAAATTTTTCTCCGTCCGTGTTGGAGACGCCTATTCTTCTAGCCATTGTGTTACTAGTGGAGTTCCACAAGGATCTGTGCTAGGGCCAATACTTTTTCTTCCTTATACAAGCGACCTTCCCACCCGACTTTCTTCTGTGTTCCATCTATGCAGATGATACTATACATACAAGACCTCAAGCTGATCAGAAAGTGGTCAGAACTTTGGCTCCTGCCTTTAAATCTCTTGAAATGCTACGTTCTCTACCTGGGAAAGAATAATCCTAAATTAACATATAAGATTGGCAAACATACCTTAGAGACTGTTTTTCTTCACACAGATCTTGGTCTGACAGTTAATGACCAGCTCACCTGGTCGGACCACATTCAGAACATAACCTCTAAAGCAAAGCGGTTGCTATATATGACGGAAAGATCATTTAGCGGTTGCACCGTTAGTACCTTCTCCTTCCTGTACACAGCTTTCGTACGACCCCTACTGGAGTTTGCTGCTCCGGTATGGGATTCAAACCTTGTTCGCGATAGCAGCTTATTAGAGGCCGTTCAGCGTCGTGCTACACGTATGCCTTATGGCACACGTAGGCCGAGTTATGAAGACTGCCTCGAGTTATATAACCTGCCTGCTTTTGCTGATAGAAGAATGCGAGGAGATCTCATCATCACTTTCAGAGCACTGCATAATTTGTTTGGTGTGGACATGTCGCATCTGCTTCATCTGGCAACGAACAATCTCAGAGGCCATAACTTCAAATTGCAGAAGGAAGCTTTTAGAACCTCTACTCGTCAGCGCTTTATCTCAAACCGTGTCTTCGGTGCATGGAACAGTCTTCCATCTTATGTAGTGAACTCGGCATCCGTCAACAGTTTCAAAAATAATTATGATAGACACCGCAGTGCTCAACATATTGTTCCCATTCTGTTTATGTCTACTTCAGAAGTGCTAAGATTGTCAAATTGTTATATTTCTTTTGTCGGTACACTATTATCTATTATGTGTTTGAGTTTATAGTACTTGCACTCAACTGAAATTTGTTTAATAATAATAATAATAATAATGCATATTATTTAAGTTAAGTACAAGATGCAGTAATTTCTCTTCAGCCGCTTACCAATTGACTGGATAAGTGAGATATAGTATACTAAGTGACATATAAATCCGAACACCCAGTTTAAATGGTTTTATTTTAATAAAATTTGGTGAATGTATTATCTTACTGTAAATAACAAGTGAAAAAATTTTCAGCCTTATCAGTTGGGCATTCCGGTTTTTATACTGCTTTTTTTTAATTCACTAACGCTCTAAAAATGAATATTTCAGCCGCAGTAAAGAATCAACGTTGGCGGATTTTGGTTCTTGACATCCTTTACGATCGGTTACAATGCCTAGAGTACGGAGACCTGTACGATTTCGTCAACTTAGTGAGTTTGATAGGGGCCGTATAGTGGGACTTCGGAAGTGTAGACACTGTGGTTAGGTGTTGTCAGGCATGGCTTCGAGAAGGCCGTACGCAAAGGGCAAGGGGCACTGGACGCCGCCGTAGAACAACAGATCGTGAAGATCGTCGCCTAAGATTATTGGCCTAAAGGGACCGTTTCTCCACTACCAGGTCCATTGCAAATGAATGGTTTGCAGAACACGGAAGACCTATTGGCATGCGAAGTGTATACCGACGAATGAGAAGTTTTGGCTTGTTTTCATACCGGCCACACTGGGTCCTCCCTTTAACTCGAGAACACCGACGTAATCGCCTTGATTGGTGCAGACAACGGTCACTCTGGGATCAGGAATGGAACAGTATTGTCTTTAGTGACGAGTCTCGATTTTGTTTAGGCATGCACGATGGTCGTGCCAGGGTTAGAAGGCGACGTGGTAAAAGGAGGAATCCACAGTTTTTTGTTGAAAGACGTGTTTATCACACTGTTGGAGTTATGGTTTGGGGTGTTATAGCTTATGGTTCCAGGTCACCTTTAATCCTCATCAGAGGTAACATGAACGCGCAGCGTTATATCCACAAAGTTCTAGAACCCCATCTTTTACCCTATCTTGACACCCTGGCAGATCCAACTTTCCAACAAGATAATGCCCGACCACATGTTGCAAGAGTCACAATAGACTTCTTTCAACATAATCATGTCACATTGTTACCATGGCCACCAAGATCTCCCGACTTATCCCCAATTGAGCACGTGTGGGATATGATGGGTAGGAGATTGCTCAATTTGCAACGTCCTCCTCAGACTCTAGAAGCACATCGAGAGGAGTTGGTGGTTGCCTGGAATGAGATACCACAGGAAGACATTGACCACCTGATTAGAAGCATGCCTAGGCGCGTTGGAGAATGCGTAGCACATCAGGGTGCATCCACACATTATTAAAGGTCAAAGGGCTTTAAAGCAGTGCAATCATTTTGAAATTTTTATCATTTACTTATTATGCTTCATTAAGTACTTATACAAAATTTTATTAAAATAAAACCAATTAAACTGGGTGTTCAGATTTATATGTCACTTAGTATATTTTCATTTATTATTCGAACAACGACAAAAACCTAGAGTTGCAAAAAAGGTGTGAACGTGTATATAAATAAGTGGCAATGATAAGAATACTTTACCTACAGGATGTAGAAGCCCAATGAGTCATCAAAAGAATCGTTTTCGAGGCTCCACGTTATTTTCATAATCATCCTCGCAAATCAGTTTGATCACCGGTAGTTCTTGATCTACGACCATGATGAGATTTTAGCAGTTATTGAGCCGCGTCGATACGTTCGGCTAACATACGCCAACGCAAATAGACAATGGCCGATGGTGATGAGCATTTTTTCCCTGCACACCCGCTGTTGCAATCAAGAATAATGCTCATTGGCCCTAGTCTCAATGTATCGGTGTACGTTAGCTTCACACTTTTCTTGTGCAGCTCAGGATTTTTTTGCGTTTCCAATTGTTGACAATGGAAGGACTATAAGTATGTTTGTATACATTTCAGAGTTGAGTTCATTGAATAGAAACATAATAATGATAAAAAAATGTCATACCATCAAAATCGAAAATACACAAAATTGATGCATTTTCCAAATGGTTTGTCCATAATTTCTTGTCTCCAATGAAATATACGGCAAAATATCTATCAATTCTAAAATGTACACACACTTACGTCACTTATCCTGTCAATCGACAAGCAACTGAAGAGAAATTACTCCACGTACTTAAGCTTCAAAAATCAGTTCATTGGGAAAAGTCGGTCAACGCCAAACTGACAAGCCAACTCAAGGTTCGAAATTCAACTGGACTATTACTGAATAACACCCACCATTTTGTAACAGTTATACAAACAATGGAATGCTACGAGTATATTGGAAATATTTCTATGTGAGGTGACAGATAAATTTTATGAACTAATTTATATACTTCCAGGTATTCAAATAAATTTCTTCATATGTCTTTTAAATTCATCATATGATAGCAATTTTGTGGATCGAGGTATAGCATTGTAAAAAATAATTGTATAGATTAATGACATTAAACGAGGTCCAGCGCAAGTTCTGTGCTCTAAGCACAATGGATCCGACCCATGTGAATGAACTTATACTTTCGTTCAGATTACACGTGTCTAACAACCCCCCATCCTCACCCCTCCCCTGCCTTTTCAAGGAACTGTTTATTATCATATAATATTATTATCATGCCTAACCTCCCTCACCTCCGCTCTTCAGTTAGGAGGTAGGCTATTACCCCCTCCCCCAATTCATTCCGATCTCTAGCCTGTCGTTTTATGGTTGACTCCTAGTTATTTCACAGATTGGCCATTTATGGCGATTTCTCATCAAAACTTTGCGACCAACGTGACTGAAAACCTGGCAAGCACGGTGGACGGTGCGGCGGCAGTTTGCTAGTAGGTATGAAGGAATGCAGGTACGCTCGCCCTTTTCCCCGCAAGCCCCTCACCCCTGAACTATCGGCTAGCTGTAGCGCGAAAACTACGCATTTTAGCAAAATATTTGCAGATACCTTTTATGATGGCCCAAGATTAGAAAAATTCACGTGGAAAAAAATCCCAGATATCCTCAGCCGTTTCAGCGAAAAAGAGGTTTTTTTGGGTTTTTTCGCTGTTTTACAAAAAACGGCTGGAAAACCAAATTCATATAACAATATTCGCTAGCATTTATTACACCATTACGCAAGCGGAAAAAACTTTGCTATGTTATCACTTTTGCGCCAGTTTCGGCTATTTAACTGGACTATACATGTCTTTGATATGATAGTTTCTTAGAATTCTCCATATACAGCTGCATAGCGCTATACATTATTAATCCGTTTAAATATTGATTTGACCTCACTTCCCATAGAATCGAATGTATGTATAGTGAGTAGGCAACTTTATGTATGAAAGATTTAAGAATGTTGCATTGTTTTGCTAGGGCCGGCTCTGCTGAAATGCAGAATGCATAACATTTTACTTTAACTATAGGCACCTACAGTATATTCAGATAAGAGATAGACCGGACATAAACAAGACCACGTGATCATCGAAAGCTGTAACATTCGGCAGGGACGTATTAAGAGTCACGCAGTACATATTTTAGATAGTAGATGCTGCTTTGCGTAACTTTGTAGTAAATTAGCACAATTCGATGTGTATACGATTGGTGATGGATATAGGATCATGTGGGGGTGGGGTAAGAAATATATAATGATGTAAATATACATAAGGGTTTCAAAAATTTTCGCTTCGATTTCCAGCTTCGGATGCCGCCTGATGTTTGGTGAAATACAGTCGAATATAATCTCAAAATGGCGTTTAAATTAGCCTAAATTAAAAATAATCGTATATCTCTTAAAATTGCTTTTAGAATATTGATTAGTATATTTTTTGATTTCTAGGTAAATATGTAACCAAATTAAAACGTTCAAAACGTAAAAAATGTGCATGGTTGAACATTGTCAGAAAGTAGATTCTTGAATAGGTTTTGCCAAAATGGGTTCGAAAATGTCAATAATTAATTAAAAAATACAGTAGCTTTATAATTACTTATAACTTACCGAATTTGATGAACGATAAAGTATGAATTAAAATGATTAGAAATATTAGGAACGGTACACAATATAAAACTTAGTAACTTTTTTAAGTTATAATATTCGACATATTTTAAGATTATATTAAAAAATTATTGAAATATCGAAAACACATAAAAACATGGCTTAAAAAAGTTCTAACAAATGAAAATGACAATAAAACATCCACGCATTTTATCGAAAGTTATAAAAGTTTTGTTACTTGTAATATGTTTTATCTGCCCCCCTGGAATTAATGTTTAGAACCTTGTTCCCAAGGTTTGAAAAACATCCGATTGTTGTCTATTACTCGTATTTACCTGCTGGATGTTTTAAACCGGTGGACAGTCCATCTAGAAAGGCCCTCCTGGATGGAGTTACAGAATCATCAACCCATACTTACTTGTAGTGTGTCCTGCGTTTACCCACGTTTCATCAAGGTAATAAATCTTCCTGTTTTGATTTCTATATTTCCCAATTTTGTTAAATAATCCCTCCTCCATAGCACAATTTCTTCTCTATCCAGTAGTAAACTATTACGACCCCGTTTTTTCCATTTGAAATTTAAATGCTTCAGTAACGCAAATTACGGCACTGCTATGATGATGATCTAATATGTAGAGTTGCTTAGGTTTGCACTTTTCAATTCCTTTGTTCTAGCGTAGGTTATAAGTAAGAGATGCATGTAAACCAAGGTGACCAGTACTCATTCGTCTTCTGTTAAATAAAGTCGCTTTTTTAAAAAGTCGTTCGTTGTTTGCACATTCTTAATTGGCGCTGCGAACAGGATATCGGCGTACCGAATCGATAATCGGCGGTATTGATTCACGAGTATCGCTCAATCGAGACCGAAAAAGTGCAAAAAATCGTCCGGTGTGTTCGGGTACGATTTCAATCGTTTTGACGTCGATCACAAAGAACTTCGAAGGCTACACCGAGCAGGCACATCACCATCGAAGTACCAGGCCGAAATACTTGCTAAGTATTTTGGGAGCAGCGCAACGACACTTGAGAAAACGACAGGAACTGACAGGAGCGAGGTGCTGGATCCACGGCAGGCAAGCTGTCAACCAGGAGGAGCTGTATTGGCCCAAGGAGGTATCTCAGATCTCTCCAAATGAAGCTGCTAGTGCCCAGTGTAGCGTAAGAAACAACATTTACAATTTTTGCTGTACTCAGTGATTTTCCATTTATTTCTCGAAACTTTTTCGCCCTCTATTGCTTTACATTTATATATACTCGTAAAAGTTATCTATAAGTAAACTTATTTAGTGACTTTAATTGCATATATTTAATGTCCGATTCTGAATTTGAATCTGTAGTCGAAAATACACCTGTTAGACAAGTTATTTTGACACCCTCACGTCTTAATTTTAATCAGTCAACCATGTCTCTTCAAGATTTACAAATTAAATTCAATGTAGCTAAATATATGGTACCAGAATATCATGGAGGTCACAGAGATCTAATTTATTTTTTGGATAATTCAGAAAAGTTTATTGCAGAATTTGTTAATACACCTTTTGTTTCGTATGCTTTCCAATACGTTATTTCTCAGCTGAAAAGCGAAGTAAGAGATTTAGTGCATCTAACTAGTCCGAGAACCTGGCCAGATTTAAAATCATTATTATTATCCAAATATAAAGATCCTAGAAATGAAGAAACTCTTCTCACCGCCTTATATACGTCAGTTCAGAAACCTAACCAAAATATGAAGATTTTTATCAAGAAATTAAATTTAAGGTACAGAGCCTGAAGAATTTGCAAATTTAGAATACCATGATAATCCCGATCATATCGCTTTTAAATTGAGAATACTATGATAGACAGTCTTTGGCTCCTTTATCTCTGGTTTGAATGAACCATATAGGTCTTATGTAAGACAGCAAAATCCTACTACAATTGATTCTTGTGTTCAATATTGTCGTGATTATGATAATTTGCAAATGCAAGTTGATTATAAAAATTTCTTAAGAACGAGCCTATATAAACGACAACAGCCTCAGTCTCAGAATAAAGTACAAGCTTCAAATCAAAATTTCCAAAGGTCTAATTTTAATTTTTCTCAAAAGCCCAATCAGTTGAGAGCCCAAAATAGTCAAACTTGGCTAGAGCCACAACAAACCTTCCCTACAGGTCCCATGCAACTACCACCACCTAAACAAAATTTTAAACCTCATTACCCTACAAACATTCAAGCTTTCAGACCACCACAGAATGTTTTTCCAAAAAAACCCATTCCAGGTCAACAAAAAAGTAATCCTATACCTATGTCTGTATCTACAGCACGCACACCGAAACCCCAGCAAAACCATATCGTCAACAAATGCCCACTAGAGTTAATGCCTTTCAAGTAGGTCCCAAACCAAACCATTATTATGTCGAAGAAATTACTCATCTTGAAAATGAGGAAGAACAAACTTTGCAGGAACGCCACAATATGAATCTGAGGAATATACCCAAGATTTCGATTCAGACTATATCCCCGATGAATCTTATTTTGAAAACAATGACGAAGAAAATTTTCCTCGACGAGCCAGTCTCAAAATTTGACTTAGATATAAATAATTATCAAAAAACCCACCTTCCGTATATTTTTGTTCTCAGTTTAATCTTATCATCTTAATCGATACTGGTGCATCATCCTCCCTGATCAATCCAGAAAATTGCTTTTAAATATTTTCCAGATCGTATTTATGATCATCCTTTTGAAATTAATTCATGTACGTCCAATTTTAGAGGTCAATATGCCTGTAAAATTCCCATATTTTCTGAATGGAAGAATAAAACTGAAATTGAATTTTTTAATTCTTCCTTGGCATTCACGTTATGACTGCTTATTAGGATTCTATGATTTACAAAAGCTTAATTGCTCTATTGATTTGACTAAACATCAGATTATTACTGATAAATGTAAAATTACTTATAACACTTCCTTTAAGCCAATTCGAGGAAAACAATCCAGTTCAGTATAGTTACCCGAAAAAATCATTAATTATCCGAAATTTGGATAATGGTTCTGTTGTTATTCCACCTTTGAAATTCAAAAATTCTGACGAATATTTTCCTGAATGTATCTGTAACGTAGAAAATAATGCTATTCAATATCCAATTGACATAAATCTTCTTGATGTTTCCAACCCATTTTTATCTGAACCTCTTGATGATTTTCTAATTGAAAAAGAATCTCCATTTCTACTGAAAAATCCAATATACGTGTTGAAAATTTAATTCGTACGTCTCATATGAATATTGAAGAAAAAGAAAAGATTATTAAGCTCTGCAAGCAATTCAAACAGGTATTTTTCAAGCCTAACGAACCATTAACTCCTGTAATGCCACTGCACACAAAATTAGGTTAAAAAATGAAGACCCAATTTATGTAAAAAATTATCGATATCCTTATCATCTCAAAAAGGAAATCCAAAATCAAGTTTCCAAGTTATTGAATGATGGAATCATTCGACAAAGCAATTCACCCTATCAATCACCCTGCTGGATAGTTCCTAAGAAAATGGATGCATCCGGTGTTAAAAAATATAGGATGGTTATTGATTTCAGAAAACTGAATGAAATAACAATTGAAGATTTTCCACTCCCACTAATTGAAGAAATTTTGGAAAATTTAGGCAAAAGCATGTATTTTTCTACTATTGATTTGGCACAAGGGTTCCACCAGATCCCTATGGATCCTGAGTCTATAGAAAAAACGGCTTTTACTGTTGAAAATGGCCACTATGAATATGTCCGTATGCCATTTGGGTTAAAAAATGCCCCTGCTACCTTTCAACGTATGATGAATACTGTATTGTTAGAATATATCAACGTTTTTTGTTTTGTCTATATGGATGATATCATTGTTTTTTCAAAATCCCTAGACGAACACATTTTGCATCTTCGAAAAATATTCCAAAAACTGAATCAGTTTAATTTAAAAATCCAACTGGACAAATCTGAGTTCCTGAGAAAAGATGTTCCATTCTTAGGTCATGTCATCACGCCACAAGGCATACTTCCAAACCCAGATAAAATCAAAGTAATTCAAGAATATCCTCTCCCGACTACGATTAAAGAAATCCAGTCATTTTTAGGCCTTATGAACTATTATCGTAAATTTATTAAAGGATTTGCACAATTGACTAAGCCATTCACAAAATGTTTACGTAAAGATGAAAAAATCAATATCAATAATCCAGATTATATCAATGCATTTAAACTTTGTAAAGAAGCTCTTTGTAACCCACCTATTCTGGCTTATCCTGATTTTTCCAAAAAATTTACATTGACAACTGATTGTAGCAATATAGCCCTATCAGGAGTTCTTAGTCAAAATGATAAGCCTATTGCTTTCCACTCTCGAACATTAAATTCTGCTGAACGCAATTACAGCGTTATTGAAAAAGAACTATTGGCAATAGTTGATTCTTGTAAAAAATTCCGTCCTTATTTATTTGGTCAAAATTTTCTAATCGAATGTGATCACAAGCCCCTAGTTTGGTTGAGTTCTTTATCAGTGCCCAATCAGCGATTGATTAGATGGAAGCTTCAGTTAGAAGAATATAATTTTTCAATTAAATAAAAAAAGGCAAAGACAATGTTGTAGCCGATGCGCTCAGTAGAATTGAAATTAACGCTTTAGAGGATGACGATCTTTTATCCATTTTACCACAAGTAGATTCTGTAGAAGAATTAACAACCCAAGAACTTGATGAAATCTTGAATGAAGATAATTTACCTTTAATTGATTTATTAGATGAAATGCCGTTAGATGAACGACTCAAAATTGTTGAGCAATCTGATGTTACTCGACATTCATCTGCACAAAATCCTATCAATCATATATTGTATCAAGAAAAGAATTTTTATTTTTTCAAAAATCGAATACATTTTCAGTTAAAAAATCAGTACAAAATAACAAAGTCTTGCAATGGAACTTTAATGGTAACAGTCCGAAGTGGATCTGAAACAGAGCAACTTTTGAAATTCATGAAGGAATATCTTCAGCCCGATCATACTTATGGTATTTGGTATGAAAATCAACTTTTAGAATTTAAACTTAACGAACTTTTAGAACAGTATTTTTCGAACAGCGGTATAAGATTTGTTAAAGCTTCTTATAAGCCTATATACCTACTAAAAGACTCATTTACAGAACAATTGTCTTTCTATCATAGCCAAACGCATAATGGTATCAATGAAACTTACAGCCATTTCAAGAAAAAAGCATTCACTCCAAATATGAAAAAAATAATATCAAATTACATTAATCAGTGCAATACTTGTTTGACATCAAAATACGAAAGACGACCAATCGAACTCCCTATGGAAGGACCTCTAATAGCCAAAAGACCATTTGAACATATATTTCTAGATATTTTTCAAGTCGAACAACAAATATTTTTAACATTTGTTGATTTATTTAGTAAATATGCCCAGGCCTACAATTTAAAATCAAAATTATCTAACGAAATATTAAACAAAATCAGACACTTCTTTTCCCATCACAATTATCCTGACAAAATAACTTTTGATCCTGGTGAACTTAACACAAAAGTTATAAAAGAATTCTGTAATATGCACAAAATTGAATGTCATGTTACTAGTGTAGGTAACCCCTCATCATTATCACCTCTTGAAAGATTTCATAGTACCTTGAAAGAAAAACTCAAAATTTTACGTCAGCAAAATAAAATCGATTCGATTATTGATCTAATGACGACAGCTATCTTAATTTATAACCAAAGTGTCCATTCTACGACCACATATACCCCATTTTCATTATTATACGGTCCTTACGACGATTTGAATAAGCATTTGATCGATACCCCCACAAAATTATATGATGAATATAACGAGAAACGGTACAGAGAATTACTACCTTTTTATGAAGAACTATCGAACCGTGTACTAGATAAGGCAACGGAAAGACTAGAAAAAATTAATCAAAATCGAAATAAGGAAATTCCAACCTTAGAAGGTCCAGTATATCTTAAATCTGCATTAGATCGTTCACATAAAACAAAACCCCTGTATTCTAAAGAGACCTCTTACGAACAAGAAAATGTCCATATTAATTTGCGCACTAAAGGAAAAAAGCATAGACTGAATAGAGTGAAACCGCAACGCAAAATTTCTAACTTTCAGGATCCTAATCCAGGCCCTTCAACTAGCCGGCCTAGAGATCCAGCTGATCGAGAATAAAGCACCATATTTTAAGCAAGAGCTAGGTAACGCCTATCTACTAAAAGCGTACCATAAGACATTTTTTCATATAAATCTCACTCTCATTAATGAAAATATCAAGCAAATAACGTCAAATGTCTATTTTGCAAAACAAAGAATAGATGATACGTTGATAACACAACTTGAACATGAATACAATTTGCTTTTAGACAAATATGAAATGTTAAAATTTAAACGAGTTAAGCGTGGATTATTTAATGGTCTTGGTTCCGTCATAAAATATATTTCAGGCAATTTAGATCAATCTGATCTAGACGAAATAATGGAAAATATGAAAATTCTGAAGGAAAATCAAGATAATTTATCATTACAAAATTCCCGAACCGTCTCTGTAGCAAAACAATTACAAGACAGGTTTGAAAATAACACTTTAATTATAAAGAAAAATTTGAGAGATAATTTGGATAACCTCAACAAATTGCATAGCGAATACGCTAATTCTCAGTATGTCTTGAATGAGATAATAATTATTCAAAGATTTTCTAATTATTTATCACACTTACTGTTAACCATTAACCTGAGCACAAATCAGGGCATAAATCTCTTACAGCTGAGTAAGACTGAAATTAATTATATCCATTCGTTATTAAGTGATCTATTTGACAAAAATGAACTTCTCCCACTTGATAAACTGCACAATTTTGAATTTTTCGAATTATGTGAATTAAGTATTATAGTCCTCGAAGAAGAAATCATATTTGTTCTTCACATACCAACAGTTACTGGTAACTTTATATATTCCAATATATACCCCATTATACACCAAAATAATATTCTGGTATTGAAACATAAAAATATTATCGAAAATGAAACTATACATTTTTGTGATGAATGCAAATTATTGAGTAATAAATATTTTTACTGTACTATACTAATCCATTCCAGTTGTAACTTACTTAAAGTTGAAAATTGTACATTCTTGGCAAAAGGTTCATTTTCAGAAGTAATTCAATTAAAACATGATAACTATTTAGTGAATACTAACAAGAATATTCCAGTATATGAAGATTGTACCAAAGAAAGAAAAGAAATTGATTCCTCTTTTATTATCAGCTTAAACTGTAAAACATTTATTGATCATACTGAGTATTTGAAGATTTCTGATATTTCGAAACCTTTATACATACCTAACATTATGGTGAACTATGATAAGAATATGTTATTTGAAAATACTGATGTAAAGGGTTATTCGGATACAATTGAATAATGTTTTATTACACGATAAATTAAAAAATTTAGATTTTTCACACAAAACGTCCACGTTTAGCATTGTAACTATTTTATGTATTTTAACATTTGTTGTAATTATACTTTGTTTAAAAAAACAATTGCTCTCTCTTTTGAAGCAAAAAGAACCAAAAAATCAATCAGTCAAAAATGACATTGAACTTAACCAGATTTTTCCTTTGAACCAGGAGGTTCAATCTTCTTGAAGAGGGAGGAATTACGGCACTGCTATGATGATGATCTAATATGTAGAGTTGCTTAGGTTTGCACTTTTCAATTCCTTTGTTCTAGCGTAGGTTATAAGTAAGAGATGCATGTAAACCAAGGTGACCAGTACTCATTCGTCTTCTGTTAAATAAAGTCGCTTTTTTAAAAAGTCGTTCGTTGTTTGCACATTCTTATTCGCATGGAAAGTTGATCGTCTGAAATTTGGCAACGTTGTGTCTCCATTTACCTCCTGCAGTACTTTATCTATAGTAGGTATTTCATTCCTAAAGAAGAATTCATGCACTTTCCTCCTAATCGCATGCTTATCAGCTTCATCCAATGATTTAACACTATTTTGCGATGTTTACTGGTCATTGGCTCAGAAAAGGTGTGATTTTTTTTGTATTGTCTTAACACATTAAACACTGATGCGCGACGCACCCCAACTTTGTGAGAAACCTTCACAACAATTTCTTTGATGGTTGATGCCTCGTTCTCCTCGCGCTCGATCTTATATATATTCAAAATGACCTCTTTCATTTCTGCACTCAGGTGTCTTTTTTAGAGCGTTTCCTAGGGGACTACAGGAGTTTACAACTTCATCGGCAGTATCTGTACTACTGGGCATTTTGCGCAAGCATGTTGATAACAATAACAATCAATAACAAGGTATAACAATAACAACGACAAACTCAACAACTTTAAGATAAAAAACGAAAACGTCCAAAGAAATATCAAATTGCAATGATGCACACGACATACGTAACATCTGAACCTGAATGTGACTCTGCCTTGATACGACTGCTCTGCCGCTCGGCATAGGCATTTAATTGCGAATTGACCAATGAGGGCTCCTGTTTTACGTCGAGACGGCGGCGCGTAAGAGTGAAAATCACCCGAACCTTTTGTTTACATCCGGTCTATCTCTTATCTGAATATACTGTAGTCACGGTGCTCAGGCTCTACTGGGCTTTTTGCACATCCATATATTCTGGGACGCCGTGTATTTTCAATAATGCCAATAGCAAATCTAAGACTCCTATTGCAAACTATTATCCATTACTAAGAAATTCAATCTAACAAGATACCATCAAGTTATAATTTAGTTTGCAACCTTAATGAAACAGGTTTCGTATGGAAAGAGACGCGTTGTTAGGAGGCAGTTAATGGACAAACTGCAACCCGGATGATTAGTCTCGTTAAATGTTTTATTGTCCGGAAACTATTGAGGAAAAAGTTAACAACCTATTACTGCACACTGTCCGTCGATAACGTAGAAATAGATTTTCCTCGAAAACTTAGATCACCTGAAGCAACTATTGGACGACGCAGAGACAAACTACAGAGAAATGGCAATAACTATCATTTATCTACTAAGGCCCGGTTAACTGTAACCAGAAAGTTAACTTGTAGTTGCCTGCAAATGCGCGTTTTAAGTATACTAAATGACATAGAAAATGCAGCACCGACTAGGAGTGCTGTAGTTTAGATTTTAACTTATAAATAGAAAAAATCTAACTCTAAATTTCAAAAAATAGCTCAGATATCTTAATTTTAACAACCCTTTGAAGCTCCTATGTTAGCTACACATTCTTTAAGTCGTCGCGGCATTAATTGGATTAGGTGATTGATGTCACCTTGGTGTATTGTATCTCAGGCGGTCTGAATTTGGCTCCGTAGTTCCAATGTTTGTGGAGGGTGCAGTGAATTTTGCAACCTTCTTCTTATCATGTTCGATGGAGGAAAGGTCTGGGGATCGAGGAAGCCACCGAATCAGATTTACACCGGACGCTTGCACGGCCATCATGTGTGCCCAAACAGAATCTGGACTCATCGCTCAACATGACTAAGTTCTATTCCATATTCCATTTGAGTATCTTCCTACTTCATACCAATCGTTGCCGACCATGCTGTGAGGAAATTTTATCCCTTATCAGTTGGACATTCCGGTTTTTAATTTTTAATTCACTAACGCTCTAAAAATGAATATTTCAGCTGCAGTAAAGAATCAACGTTGGCAGATTTTGGTTCTTGACATCCTTTACGATCGGTTACGATGCCTAGAGTACGGAGACCTGTACGATTTCGTCAACTTAGTGAGTTTGATAGGGGCCGTATAGTGGGACTTCGGGAAGCTGGACTTTCTTTTCGGGCAATTGCAGTTAGAGTGCAAAGAAGTGTAGACACTGTGGTTAGGTGTTGTCAGGCATGGCTTCGAGAAGGCCGTACACAAAGAGCAAGGGGCACTGGACGCCGCCGTTAGAACAACAGACCGTGAAGATCGCCGCCTAAGATTATTGGCCTTAAGGGACCGTTTCTCCACTACCAGGTCCATTGCAAATGCAGAACACGGAAGACCTATTGGCATGCGAAGTGTTTACCGACGAATGAGAAGTTTTGGCTTGTTTTCATACCGGCCACACTGGGTCCTCCCTTTAACTCGAGAACACCGACGTAATCGCCTTGAGTGGTGCAGACAACGGTCACTCTGGGATCAGGAATGGAACAGTATTGTCTTTAGTGACGAGTCTCGATTTTGTTTAGGCCTGCACGATGGTCGTGCCAGGGTTAGAAGGCGACGTGGTGAAAGGAAGAATCCACAGTTTTTTGTTGAAAGACATGTTCATCACACTGTTGGAGTTATGGTTTGGGGTGCTCTAGCTTATGGTTCCAGGTCACCTTTAATCTTCATCAGAGGTAACATGAACGTGCAGCGTTATATCCACGAATTTCTAGAACCCCATCTTTTACCCTATCTTGACACCCTGGCAGATCCAACTTTCCAACAAGATAATGCCCGACCACATGTTGCAAGAGTCACAATAGACTTCTTTCAACATAATGATGTCACATTGTTACCATGGCCACCAAGATCTCCCGACTTATCCCCAATTGAGCTGTGTGGGATATGATGGGTAGGAGATTGCTCAATTTGCAACGTCCTCCTCAGACTCTAGAAGCACTTCGAGAGGAGTTGGTGGTTGCCTGGAATGAGATACCACAGGAGGACATTGACCACCTGATCAGAAGCATGCCTAGGCGCGTTGGAGAATGCGTAGTACATCAGGGTGCATCCACACATTATTAAAGGTCAAAGGGCTTTAAAGCAGTGCAATCATTTGAAATTTTTATCATTTACTTATTATGCTTCATTAAGTACTTATACAAAATTTTATTAAAATAAAACCATTTAAACTGGGTGTTCGGATTTATATGTCACTTAGTATATGTCCCTAAGGTCCGATTTTACAAAGATTTAATCTAACAGGGTATTTGACCAATTAGGGAGCAGTTCATTGAAATGCAATTTGACGGAAGCTGTCATAGCTCTCCTAATATCGTTAATTTCTATTAAAATATTGGATAAATTCGAGAAAAAGCGGTTGCTTTATACAGGGTGTGAGTCCAGAAGTCGACGTCAAGCCGAAACCAGGTGATAGGCAAAGTCATAACAGCTATCAGAAAAATATTTAAAAAAATTTTATGTATGTGTTTTGAAAATTATAGGTCTTTGAAAATTATAATAAATTTCACACCTACAGCAGTCTGTCAACTCCTGTTACTACGAATATTAACTTTTTTTGGATTTTATTTTTACAATGTAGTGATGAATAATGCATCTTCAAACTGGTGTCTCAACCTTACTCCAACTTTTCTCGTTCAGGAAAAATTGCCACTTATTTCTCAACCAAGTATTCCAAAGTAAACTTTGCTCAACTTTAACTGGCTTGTACTGGAAAAAAATGTACTACGAGAGTTTGGCAAGTAACCTTAAAAGTTGGCGCATTTAATAACGATTCCAAAATGGTATAACACTTAGAAGATTACTCGTTAACTTATGCACAATTTTTATTGAAAAAAAAAACTGATGACAATTTTTCAAAATTTCCTAATTAAACAGCGATTATGAAAACGCACAAGGACCCTTAAGGATAACTGTTTGCACAACAGTGGGCGCCAAATGCTGCTGATGATGATTTACCTTTACAGCAAATGCTCAAACTGTTTTCCTTCAGCCGCAATACACGCTCGACATCTTAAAAAAGATCGGGTTATTAAATGAGCGAATCCACGGTTATTAACCAAACTCAGCTGCTTCCAATAATCTTGCCGTAGCTCAGCTACATTTTGAATCGGCTTGAAATACACTTTTTCTTTTACAGTTCCCCAGTAAAAACCTTATCCATCTGCCTGGAAAGTTTTGATCGAGATTACTCTCTCACTGAGAGTGCATAGTGCGCTGGGCAGCCATCATGCTGAAACCACATGTCTTGTAAATACTCAGTGGCACGTCCACCAATAAATTTGAACATGATTTTTCAAAAATCCAAATAAACTTCAGCGTCAAAGTCTCTGGGAACTCAAACGGACCGATTATTTTACCATTTAAAATTCCTGTCCAATGGTTTATCTTGAAGCGATATTGAGATTTATCTTCTCTCATCAAATGTGGGTTTGCTACGTGCCACTCGTGTAAGTTATGCAGGTTCATGTACCCATCTTTCTTAAATGTGGTTTCATCCGACCATAAAATTTTTTCAAAGAACTGTGGATCTTTCCTGTGTCTTTCTAACATTGTGCGACAAAAAGCAACTCGGGGCTCATAATCCCGGGGCAGGAGAGGTTGAACACGCTGTATGTGGTATGGACGACCAATGAAAATGTGATAAATAATAGGTCGATTTTCTAGCTATTATATTTAATAGGTCGTTTTTACTGTTTTTGACGATTGTCCATGCATGTCAATTAGTTTTGTCTCTATATCACGTACAGGGTGTTGTACATAATACATACCTGTACAAATGTACCGATTTTTGTTATTTTAACAAAAATATATAAAACGTATTCCAACTGGTTCATCATCCTTTGTTACATCAAAAACAATTTTTGCCAATTAATGATCTAGAAATCCACACGAAATGTAAACAAACAGCACGTTCTGTATTTCTGGGTCCTAAAACATCGGTATTGTAAATGTATCCGCATCCACATATGTTCAACGTTTGGATATTATAAGTCAGTATCAAAATACCTATTTAGGAAAATATATCTCCAAATATTGTTATATTTTCTTGTTATTTCTATAATTATAACACGTCTGGGATATTAATTGCTTTTGAAGTGATCTGCAGTGTAGCCGAACCGGCAAAAAAAATACTACGGAATCGGTAAATAGTGTCGTTGAATTCGGCATAAGGAAAATGCCGTCCAAGATCAGTGGTGGATGAAGGACCTATGAGTCGCGCAGCCCCCGTCTATGAAAAACGTTTATTATTGTATTGGCGTACACCCGACCTGTTTTTTGAGGGCATAGTTATATATTACAACTTGTACAATGTGCATACTGATCGCTCTTTCAAGTACTTCGCAACCATTCTGGAAACTCCTTTTTGATTCTTGCTTATAGGATTGTGGATATTTTCCTGTTTTTACCCTGAACTTATGAACTCTCCTCACATTTTAATTAATATTTATTTTGAAAACATACAGGTTTCGTTTCTTTATTGCTTGCCCGGAAGATGCGGTAATGACGGTAATCTAGCAGTCTGTACCTTTTGTACGCACAAAAATGAATTCAGGACAAGCGGACGAAGGGATGAGGATGTGCGGTCGTAATAGGCAATCCAAATCTACGCCTCTCATGTGCCCGACTGCCTTAGTGTGTATGCATATGTATGATTGATATGGGGCATAAAACTAAACTACGAAATACATAAAATTAACTTTCAGCTTTATTTTTGGTTTCAGCTCTTTTTCGGAAAGTATGGAAATATTTTAAATTATTTGAAAAATCGTGGAGAAGATTACGTTTTCGGTAAATATTCTCATTTCGGTAAAAATATCGAAAAATCCGGTTCAACTCCATGCATAGACAATCTGAACCTGCAATATAAATTTATATTCTAGATCTATGCATATCCATTCATATTCGTCAATATTCATTTGAAGCTTCTATTTTTCATAATATTTAGCAAAATGTAAAATAGTAAAGGCAAACACCGTACCCCGCGGTCCAGTTGACAAGAACGATAAGCTGTCAAGATTAGGGATGTTTCGATCCACGAAAACTATCGATATGTATTGAATCTTATTGTTTTTAGGAGGTATCGATACTCTAAAATATGGGAATAAAACTATC
>CAVLJG010000002.1:27377310-27394358 GCA_963669975.1 Acanthoscelides obtectus | reverse complement strand
ACCGACATATTTTGAACTTCACGACAGGCAAAAACTAACTGAAACCTTGATAATGTCACTAATAGATTATACATTTGTCGTTTACTTTCCTTGTCTGGATTACGTGACCAGATAGACTACAAAAAAATTCAAAATAACTGTTGTAGGTTTGTTTATGGTCTGCGAAAGTTTAGTCATGTATCTCAAAAATCAGTGAGTTGAGATGGTTCTTAGTTCAAAGATACAATACTACGAATCTTCTAAAAAAGCTTGTACCACGTGGTGATCTTGATACCAGAAACCTCTGACATAACACCGATTTCAACATACATAGTTATAAAGCTAACATTTACCATCGTAGCTTCACTTAAAATGCCGTAAAAGCGTATAATGCTCTTAATGATGAACACAAGGGCAAAGGCCTGGTTGCATTAAAAAGCCATCAAGAACCATCTTGTTGGGATCTGCTAGCCAAGCTAGTCAATAAAGTTTGTATTTTATTACAATTCTGGATATTAGATCACAGTTGGGTGATATACTAGCATATTGGCTTGTTCATTTATTTTTTTATAATAGAACAGACTGCATTTTTTTTCTGTTAGTATCATATTATAATTACATAGTCTTGTTTTATGCAGCTTATCTTTAAGACTTTACCCTCCTAGTTGATATGATTGTTAGCTTCTTTCAGTGTATGTTAATGGGTTATTACTTTTTCTCATATCGTTTTTTTTGTGTTCATTTTCTTCTACGCTGTAAGGTTAAGTGGTAGAGTAGCAGCTGGCTAAGCTTCGCCCTATAGTGTGGATCTATCATAAAGGCATTATTATTATTATTATTATTATTATTACTATTATTATTATTATTATCATTATTATCATTATTATTATTATTATTATTATTATTTCTGTCAGGTAATCACAATTAGTTAAGGTTAAATCTGATCTCTACTGCTTATTCAGAGGTCCCCCAGGGATCTGTTCTGGGACCTATTATATTCCTCATATACATTAACGATTTAGTCACAGTCAATATTCTACAGCTCGTCAAGTGTAGGAACAGATATGATGATTTGCTGGATTGCGCATACGAGAGAGGGAGAACGCATTTGGAGCAAAAGAGATGGCATACGTGTCATTCGATCTTGAGTGGTACAGTCTGCGTCCTACATTAATGGAGTAATTTCAATAATGGAATGTGCCAAAACATTCCATAAAATGAGTATGGCACGCTATGTAGCTATAAGACTGAAACGGATTGGTACTCATTCTATTTTAATTGTCAATAATTTCAATTAATAAACAATCAAAGTAAGGTCATGAAACTAACATCGTGGTAGGTACAGTTGGCAATATTTAAAGATTTATGAAGTTTCACAGGGGATGGAATCCTGAAAGTTCGGATTCGGATTCCGAGCTACTACTGAAACTTAAATCTTCGGTTTCGCTATCGCTATCTTCGTCTAGGTTATTATTATTTGAACTAAGTCGAGCGCTGGTTCCATTTCCATATAATGCTTCTCACAACCTTCGGCTTCTTCACGTCGCTTTTTCCATTCTTCTGTGGGATAAGACTGGGTTCAAGTCGGTGTATATGGTGGCAATCTCAAAATAGAATGACCCTTTTAGCCATTATTCTGTCTATTTCATAAGTTATATATGCCGGCTTATGCATTTTGATAAGGCTATACAAATCAATTTTCAAAATGTCAGTGAAATGTATGTTTTTTTGTCTTAGCCATTTTTTCATATGATCCTTCTTAGAGAACATAATAGAACATTTGTTTATATGAACATTGTGGTATGGAGCATCGTCTATAACCACTATTTGGTGGTAGGTTGGGAATCAGTTTATCCTGAAGCCGATGGTAATCACCCGACTTACTATTGGATTTAAATTTCAGATATGCATTTTCCACGAAACCATTTTCACTACCAGCATGCACAATAACAAACGTTTGTCCTTTTGAAAGCGGCCTGTGAAGGCCTTTCATTGGTATGATCGCTCCAACTCTTTTTATGCGTATGTGATGTTTCGTCCATATAAATTATAGGACGATTTTTTTCTCTATATTCTTTCGCGCTTCCCAGAAAAGTTCTCCTGGATGCTGAATCTCTGGTTTCTCCATAAGAAGTCTTGTATTATTTCTTGCCTTCCTCCAACGAAATCCCACTGTCCTCATCATTTTCCTTAAGTTTCATGTGATCCAGTGTAATTGTGTTCTTGAACAAATTTCCTGTATATGCGCCGCAAAGTTGGAACCTTCTTTTCTGCTATGTAAAAATTCATTATAGATCGACCAAGCAATCCACTATCAAAGTCGTCGAAATCAGATTTCGAAGTGACTCTTCGTCTTTTTTTGTTTGGTGTCGGAACAGATATCGAAGCACCTTCAAATGATTTCATTCGCAAGAAATCCTCCTAATAGTCGATAGACTAGCTGCTGTGGCATGGTTGCACACTCCTGAACTTTCTTCAAATCTTTAATAGATCAATTTCCTTCTACTTCGCGTTGCATAAACAATATAACATTTGCCACAAATTTGCCAAACCTCCTTGGTTTGTTCTGATAAAACTTTACGTTGTAATTTGGATTAAAAATCCATTATAAACGAGTAAATGTCTTAGCATACCAAGGAATAAATGGCGACCATTTTTGTCTTAAAAAATATCGAAGTCAATACCCGTACGCACGCAATTGTCAAAGCTAAAAATTATTTTTGCATTGAAAAAATGCAACTTTATTAACTTTCACTACGTTCTAAATATCAGTGAAATATCTAAATGGGTTCTGAAAATATCAATTAATTTCCATTTTTTCCTAAAACTTCAACACCCCGATTTTTGTAGGGAAACATTTTTGGACCATAGTTTATAAAGCAAACTAACATTAATTTCTCGGTAGATTCACACCCTTAAATATTCGCATATCATTAAGGAACACCCTGTATATTATAATTATTCCTCCAGTTTTGACATTCTTACATACATCCTTTTAACGCATAATAGCACACAAGTGCCTGTAATTTAATTGTTATATTATCCTGGGAAATCGTTGGATAATAAAGCCACAATTATTAGTATTATTATTCTTGTTATTATTATTATCATTACTATCGCTCTCTAAATTATACAAATTGTGTGCCTCTTATGGTATTACAGCCCTTTGGTCATACTAAGCTGTCAGTGAGTCGTATATGTAGGAACCAAACAGCAAAATAAGCAATCACCCAGCAGTTTTCCCTTTCATTCTGGTAATTGACGGGAACGATTGTAGGGTTTTATTGCACATCATCATTAAATTTGCTAGACTGCACGCAAATCCTCAACCGCCGAGGAACTGTTGCGAAAGCCATTTAAATAGCGCTAATTTAATATGAGAGCGAAAACACCAAAATGTTACCCAGTTGCACGATACGGCACCAACTTCGGTTTGAACTGCAGCTTCATTTTGTTTTAATGCAAAAAGTTCGACGCTTCTCAAAGACGTACATACAGGACCGGCAAACATCTCTGCGCTGCTGCATTCAATGTGTTAGAGAGAGATGTCGTTGATCGCAACTATAATATTTTTGAATAAAAAGATTTCCCATATGTATTTTAAGCTTTCAACATTTTCCTTTTTGTCTCAGTACTTGAGAGCTCCAAGTTAGCAATTTTGGCATTTTTGTCAAAACTTCACCAATTTTCAAGTATTAATCTTTCATTTATTTTTGTATGAGCGCATGGTCCCAACACTTTCTATAGCTAACGTACAATCAAATAGACTAAGGCACAAAACATATACTAAGTGACATATAAATCCGAACACCCAGTTTAAATGCTTTTATTTAATAAAAGTTGGTGAATGTATTTATCTTACTGTAAATAACAAGTGAAAAAATGTTCAGCCTTATCAGTTGGACATTCCGGTTTTTATAGTGCTTTTTTTTTAATTCACTAACGCTCTAAAAATGAATATTTCAGCCGCAGTAAAGAATCAACGTTGGCGGATTTTGGTTCTTGACATCCTTTACGATCGGTTACGATGCCTAGAGTACGGAGACCTGTACGATTTCGTCAACTTAGTGAGTTTGATAGGGGCCGTATAGTGGGACTTCGGGAAGCTGGACTTTCTTTTCGGGCAATTGCAGTTAGAGTGCAAAGAAGTGTAGACACTGTGGTTAGGTGTTGTCAGGCATGGCTTCGAGAAGGCCGTACGCAAAGAGCAAGGGGCACTGGACGCCGCCGTAGAACAACAGACCGTGAAGATCGCCGCCTAAGATTATTGACATTAAGGGACCGTTTCTCCACTACCAGGTCCATTGCAAATGAATGGTTTGCAGAACACGGAAGACCTATTGGCATGCGAAGTGTTTACTGACGAATGAGAAGTTTTGGCTTGTTTTCAAACTGCCACACTGGGTCGTCCCTTTAACTCGAGAACACCGACGTAATCGCCTTGAGTGGTGCAGACAACGGTCACTCTGGGATCAGGAATGGAACAGTATTGTCTTTAGTGACGAGTCTCGATTTTCTTTAGGCATGCACGATGGTCGTGCCAGGGTTAGAAGGCGACGTGGTGAAAGGAGGAATCCACAGTTTTTATTGAAAGACATGTTCATCACACTGTTGGAGTTATGGTTTGGGGTGCTATAGCTTATGGTTCCAGGTCACCTTTAATCTTCATCAGAGGTAACATGAACGCGCAGCGTTATATCCACGAAGTTCTAGAACCCCATCTTTTACCCTATCTTGACACCCTGGCAGATCCAACTTTCCAACAAGATAATGCCCGATCACATGTTGCAAGAGTCACAATAGACTTCTTCCAACATAATAATGTCGCATTGTTACCATGGCCACCAAGATCTCCCGACTTATCCCCAATTGAGCACGTGTGGGATATGATGGGTAGGAGATTGCTCAATTTGCAACGTCCTCCTCAGACTCTAGAAGCACTTCGAGAGGAGTTGGAATGAGATACCACAGGAGGACATTGACTACCTGATCAGAAGCATGCCTAGGCGCGTTGGAGAATGCGTAGCACATCAGGGTGCATCCACACATTATTAAAGGTCAAAGGGCTTTAAAGCAGTGCAATCATTTTGAAATTTTTATCATTTACTTATTATGCTTCATTAAGTACTTATACAAAATTTTATTAAAATAAAACCATTTAAACTGGGTGTTCGGATTTATATGTCACTTAGTGTATTAATATAAAAATAAAGATGTAACTCTCTAAACAAACTTAAAGCTGTACTATTATTGTGTATTGATTTGTTTTAACTTTTGTACAAAACTTTAAGTGTATATTCGAAAATCGGTCAATGTCGGACAAAAATTCCTAAACTGCAAACTTTGGTTTCTAAGAGAAATCAGTTATTAGAATAGAAAGAAATGTTGATAAAAATATTTAAAAGCAAATATCTCATAGACGCGATCAATTTGGAATTTGAGCGAAACTTGAATTCATGTTATATGGAGAGCGACGTCATCCCATCACAACGTTATTTGAAGAATATCCTTATCCGTGTCAGCTAATGAACAATTTCGAAGGATTTAGGACACCCTGTGTCTTGATAATAAGTCATCCTAGGAACTATGATTAGGAATTTTCATATTATATGAAGTGACAAAGAAATTAGAACACCCGGTAATAATTTTATTTGAAAGAAATTTCGTGGTTCAATTTTATCGAAGCGCCCTGCCGCAATCTTGAAATGTTCGACTGTTATTTTTACGTGAGGATACAGTGTGTATGCGTCAATTATTTTTTCAGATTTTACAATTTACCAATTTGCTTCAGAATTTTTCACTTAAGTAAGACATTTCTTTGAGATTCTTTGAATGGTTGTCACATGCCAAAATCACGTAACCTTTTTTTACCATTTTGATCACTTACCAGTAATCTGCATTTCTGTTTATTGATTATAGAGTACCGGTTCCTAGACCAAACTCTTTTCATGATTTTCTTTTAGTAAATTTCATAGTGAATTGGTTGTATAATCATGAGATTAAACGAGCTTACCTAATTGATGTTTGATCTTAACTATACGACCACCTCTTTCGAATAGATCACTATGTAGTTCAACCTCGCCGCCAGGTGGAGCCACGCATACTAAAGCTAAACAAGATCCGCTCGGTGCAACCCTCTTGCACCGCTGCGGGCTGTCAATGACTCATTATTTTTAAAGCAGTAACTGTTGCCTCGGAATAGATCACGGGTCAGGGAGGGGGGGTAGTGATCTATTCGGAAGAGGCGGTCGTATAATTGAGATCAAACATGACTTAGGTATACTTTATCTGAAGTCACTTGAAACACCGTGAAATACCGGGTGCGTTTTATATATCTATATTTAACACGCTCTGTTGCTGCAAAAATCGCCAAATTTCGCAGCAAATATCCCCCGTATAAGATCAAAGGCAGTTTCACCGGTCCACGTGGAGTAAAGCACGCCTATGCGTGGACATAGCCAATGAGAAAGCGTGTATTTCAGAGCTCCGAACAAGTGCAGGTGGCTACTGAAAATTGAAACAGTTTAGCCAGTGCCGTGTAGCGGTGAATAAACGTGTTTTCTTTAGTCTGTCCGTGTTTTTTCATAGATTTTATTAGTTTGTGAGTTTTTGAGTTTTGAATACTCAGTTTACTTGTTGATTTAATTGTTGTGTTGATTGTTCTTGTGTGTCCTAAGTATGGCTCTTTGGAGACCTTGGGAAAATGCTCCAAGCCACGAGGAGATGGTTGATGAACCTGTGCAGGCAGAATTCTTTCATAAAGATTTAGAGGAACAGACCCAAAGAGTAATCCTAAATATGTATGATTGTCTGAAAAAACGAAAATCCAGATTCCTCGCAAAATCAAATTTTAAACAGAATTTGTATCCTGACAAAATCAGTCGGTCTACCATTTATCGGGTTATAAAAAGGGGAGATGTAGTCAACCATTCCTTCCACAGAAAGCGCATAGGGCAAAAATTAAAAAGAATAGACGTGGGTTTTCTGGAAGATATTCGTCGTATAATATACGGATTTTATAAAGAAAATTTGGTGCCCACGTTGGAAATGATACGGGATAAATTAAAAGATTGTCCTGAAGATTTTTATAATTACAAATGCTTAGACTCACTGCACTGTATTGTAAAACTGTGTGGTTTTCAATACAAAAAAATAGATAAAAGAATAGTGATTATGGAGTCGTCTCGAATCGTTGAATTGCGCCAAGAATTTTTGCACAAAGTTAAAATCTATAGAGAGCAGAAAAGAAATCGGATTTACCTGGATGAAACGTGGTATGATACCCATGATGTTGTGCAGTATGGCTGGGTTGACGACAGCAACAAGTGCATTTTAAATGCACCATGCAACCGTAGAAAACGATCATTATTCTCCATGCTGGCAGTGAAAAAGGATTTATACCTAATGCCTTGCTGTTATCCTGCCAAAAATATCAAAGAATCATGTGCCGACTATCATGAGGACATGACCTCCGACTTATTTGAAAAGTGGATAGAGCAGCAGTTAATACCAAACATTTCCCCAAATTCAGTGATTATTATGGACAATGCGCCATACCATTACCGACAGAAAAACAAAATTCCGAATACAGGCACAAAAAAACAAGATATTATTGATTTTATGAAGGATAAGGGAATGGAAATACCACAAAAATCACCAAAGCCATATTATTGGATCTTATTTAAAAGACAAAATTTGAAAAAGAGTATGTTGTTGACAATCTGCTTCAGCAAAATGGCCATGAAGTATTACGTCTACCTCCCTATTACTGCATTTTTAACCCGATTGAGTTGGTCTGTGCTGCTTTAAAAAAAAAGTAAGAAAACATAATCAGACCCCTCAATTAAGTGAATCGCTATTGGCCACAATAAGAGATGCAGTATCTCATATTGCTGCCACAGACCTATGGAAGCAGTGTCTAGGCATATTATTGAAAAAGAAAATGAATATTGTGTTTTACCTCCTGTAAATCCCGTTGTAATTCCTCTACAAGATGCTCTAGCGACAGCTCCGAAGGCGAGGATGATATATAAATACCTATAATGTAAGTCTTTATAACCTTATTATACCTACTGCTATGTAAATATTTGCCTATGTCAAACGTTGGAATTCTGTAATTTTTTCATTTCTTAACTTTCAGTCAACATAAATTAAACTCCCAATATAAGCATTTTTTATCCCAAATCAAAAAAATAAGAAGATAGTAAAATCCATTTATTGTGATATAAAAACATTATTATTATCGTTCTAAATAAATGACCGCATGCCTATGATACGTCATGAAATTACAAAGGACGCGCCGACCAAAGGTTTTATGCTATTTCAAGTGACTTCAGATAAAGCATAAGTTCGTTAATATCATAATTATACTTCTCGCCTCTTCCTGTAGATCACTATGTAGATGTTCAAAGTTGACACTGCAACAGTTACAGGGAGAGCAAAAGAAAGAGGAACATAGTTACTAACTTCTTTAATCTCAATATTTCTTTGAGTAACTAATTTCCATGTGCGCAAACTTTTTCTAAATATAACAAATGTAATCTAACTTTAACTTCGCTCCCATTAGTATCTGAGAATTGCATCTGCGAAATCGTCGGACTTTATTAAAGGTCTGTTATAAAATTTTGCGAACACATCAGATGAAGCAGTCCACCCTGCTGTATTACTATCGTATCGATGTTAATACCCCTGTTGACAGCTGCTGATGTGGCCGCGTGTCTAGTACCTACTATGTGCTGTAAAGATCGAAAGCGTCAATTCCACTTCTGTCTAGCACCATGCGGATCCAGCGGACTAATAGACTGATCCGTTGCTTCTTTGTGAGGTTTCTTATAAATCAGAGAAAGTTAGCAAGTTTGCCCGACTGTCTTAAACACTGCTTCTATTCAAGTAGCATTTAAGCGTGCCTGCAGCACATATTTTGGGAGTTACTGTGAAAAAATGGTAATATTAATAAGGGTTGGTATCTGCTTGGGGCAGATGTTTTTAACTCTGGCCGGGACTTTATTGCTATTTTTGTGTCCGAAATTTCGATATTAGAAAATGTCTATTAGTGAAAATGTTTGCACTCTATGTAATGTAACCAGGGCCATTAACATAGATTAATTTTTTGTGTCAGTATCTCTAAGGCTAATTGTCTCATTAGGATAGCATGTTTCTAGGTAACCTAAAAATATGGACGGGTCCCACGTTACGTAATTTCTAGACAAAGTGGTCGCAGTTTGGAAACGCCTCTTTGGATTTTGGTGATTATCGCCAACCCGTGGCGATATAATCAACGCCAGGGCAGAGCGTGTTGTATACAAAGAGCAATATGGCATTCGTTGGTTAAACAAGAATGGTAAGAAACATAATATAGATTGGATATTCAATTCAAAATAATTTAAGTTCCGTTGGGTAACAAAACTCCCCCATAGCTTTAGCCCGTTTCCGTACTGTTTCAGTGATGACCGTGCTAAAGACGAGACTGATATCTCAAAAGCCTCCTCGGGAAATCCTTACTTATCATGCTTGCCTTATAAGAGCTCTGCTTCCAAGGAAAGTTTCTGGTGTAGTACATGTGGCGTTCTGTCAATGGATTAGGAAAGAAATTATTGATTTCTTACAAGCAATGAGTGAAATAGGGGGTACCATGGGTGGCTGGGCCAACAAGAGACGACCACAATACCTTCAGCTTTATCCGTAATTATTTTCTGTAGCACTTGGTTACCAGGGAAAACGGTGGCAAGGCATAAAAATTATAATCGATCCAGCATGCTGTAAACGCATCGACTATCTCTGCTTCACAGGTCTTTAAACCAGGAAGCAAATCGCTTGCATTCTGAATTAATTCTCGAAGCAAGTAAATCAATTTTCACGAAAATTTTTCCTAAACGTATAATCTGCTAGTGAAAACTCTGTTTCAGAATTTAGATGACGATATTCCTGATAGGCAATAATGTTCTCTTGCGATTTTATATAAGACGCAAAGATAAATAAATCACGCTCCTTGCACCACTGCCAAATTTGCCTAGCAAGGCCTGTTAAGATATGGAAACTGAATAGCGCCCATTCTGTTTATATATGAAATGGCTGTGGTGTTATCTATCCGCAACAAGATTCCACAATTCACAAGGTATGCAGCCAAGCATTTGAGTCCAAAAATGCAGCCAGCAACTCTAAATAATTTATATGGTGCTTCTTATCGTCTTTGAAACAAAAACCGTGGGACTTGCAACTGTTACAGTAGATGCCCCAACCAGATCGGAAAATGTCACTGAATATTTCTAGCTTGAAACTAAGGGCCGTATCGTCAGTCCACTGGCACGCAAAAGGAGTAATGAGTCAGTGACAGCCTGCAGCGGTGCAAGAGGGTTGCACCGAGCGGATCTTGTTTAGCTTTGGAATGCATGGCGGGAAGTATAATTTCACACGTATTACATCTCTCTTTCTCAGCGATTCAGTATTGTGTTGAAATCTTTTGGAGACTAATATCATAGTATTATTAACGACTATCTCAGAAATTTACTCATAAAATTTTGTTGGTTCCTCGTAGAGAGTTGGCAACCAGCGCGCTACCTTGTGATTTCTACACGTACTAGCCGTATATGAATATTTGCTTTCTCATCAAGATACCTTCTTTACCGCCTTTTCTCCGTTCCTTTTGTTGAACATACCTACTTCAAGGCTACTCATTTAACCTTCTTCTAAAAAGTTAGGTATTCTGCGTCATTTTTACTTTCCTGCGGAAATTGTGGCGTGGGTGTCGTGTCGTTAATTTCCAGATTCTGGGATATTAGACTCCAAACACCAATTTATGGAGTAGTACCTTTATACCTTAAGTTTAGTTGTTTTGGTTTGGGTACTACCCCGTCCATTTTCAAATGGGATTTTACCATCAGCGGTAAGTTCTCTTTTGTATACTATCGGACCACGTCCACTAATGCTGGTCCTGAAGAAGTTTGTTCAATATCTCACACTCACACTCCTCCAACTTTGTTTTGTAGCTGCCTTGTAGATGTTTCGCAGCCGATTTTGTTGAAAGCCATCCTTACCCTTGATAAAGAACCCTGATGTGAACAGGTAAAATATCATTTTTATGGGGTATTTTATAGATATAATAATAATAATATTTATTTACTCTAAAATACAGGGAACATGAAACGAGTAAATAAATATAATATATCCATAGGAGGACAACGCCTGTGCATGGATCATATGTATGTTGAATTGCAAAATATAATAAAATAGTGAGAAAAAAGAAATTATTGGTAAGAATGGTAGAGCATTTATTGTGTAATATTTGAGATTATTTTATTAATTTGATTTCTCCCAATCGTGTTAATAAATTTTTTTAATTTTTTTTGAAGCCTAATGTATTGCGTAATTGTTTTAAATTATTTGGTAAATGTTCGTACAATTTTGGAGCTATATACAGGTGACATCGTTTCATTAGGGATTTGTTTGGTTTAGGAACATTTTTTGCGCGTAATTTATGTCTGGTTTTATGATTATGTTTAATTATGTCGTGTTCACTAATAGTTTTGTGATAATGAGTGATGGTATGTAAGAAGTAAAGTTGTTTAGTATCATATACTTGTGCATCATTATATAAGTCATTAGTTGGGTATAATTTTGATTTGCCTAACATTGATTTTAAAATTCTTCTTTGAAGTACATCTAAATCGTTAAAGTATGTCGTGCATGCAGCACCCCACACTACTATACCATATGTTATGTGTGGCTCGACTAAAGCTTGATATATTATTCGTAGATAATATTCAGTTAATATACCGGTTAGAAATTTTATTTTATATGCTATGAATCTAATTTTCTTTAGTATGTGAGAAATATGTACATCCCATCTCAAGTGGGGATCTAGATAAATTCCTAAATATTTTGTATCATTAACTCTATTGATTTTTATATTTTATCATTTACCTTAAACCGAAGGTGGTTATATTTTGGTAGATGATTAGATAGTGATGAAAATGGTAAAAAATGAGTTTTAGTAAAGTTAATTGTTAATTTTCGGTTATTAAACCACTGAATAATTTTGCAAAAGTCATTTTGGATAATATCTTTTAAGTCGTTTCCAATCCTTACCTTTATAGAGTATAGCAGTATCGTCTGCAAAACTGACTATTTTACCAGTACTGTTAATTTTGAATATATCGTTTAAATAAATATTGAATAACAGAGGACCCAAAATTGTACCTTGTGGAACACCACATTTAACAAACATTTCTTTACTATACGAGCTTAATAATTTTACTGATTCCGGTCTATTTGATAAATAATTTTCCATTAAAGTATACATTTTTCCACGAAAACCTATTCTTTCTAAGATTTCCAAAAGTATATTGTGGTTAACTGTGTCAAATGCTTTTTGTAAGTCCACAAATACGCATATCGATGGTACTTTTCCATCTATATTTTGGGTTATTTCATCTACTATATTTAATACCCCATCTGTTGTAGATTTGCCCGCTATAAAACCATATTGATTTGAATTTAGAATTTTGAATTTATTAAGAAAATTAATCATTTTATTAAGGAGTAATTTCTCAAAAACTTTAGCTAAACTTGATATAAGTGAAATAGGTCGATAGTTAGTGACGTCCGTATTATCATTAAATTTATAGATAGGTATGATGATTGCTGTCTTGAAAGCTGATGGAAATACTCCAGATTGGAAGGATTTTTTAATGATATAAGTAAGTGGTTCTGTTATTTGTTTGGCCAGTATCTTTAGATGTTCAGCTTTAATTTCGTCAACTCCAGGGCTTTTTTTATTTTTTAGAGTCATAATGGCATTGAAACATCCTGATAGTCTACTTCAGTTAATACAAATGAATTATTCAGTCTTGTTTCATGCAGATGAATATCAGCATTTTGTTTGATATTATTTGCTAAGTTTCCTCCTATATTCGTGAAAAATTCTATGAACTCATCACATATTTGCTGAATATTGTCTGTTTTCTGTCCTGTTTTTGTTTTTATTTCATTAATATTGTTTTTTGAATAGGATGACTTATTATATGACTTATATAATATTAATATATTGATTATTGATGACTGAATTTCTTATAGACTTATTCATTTTGTTTGGCATTTTACGTATTCAAATACAGGGCAGTGCCTACATGTCACCTTCTATTGAGCTTACTACAACATATTGATCATAATTTTGATCTTTGAGCTGGTGTAACTTCTTTAGATCAAGGGACAACTTTCTGAAGAAAGAAAAGTAAATTCTTGTAAAGAGAATGCGCATGGTTTTTATTCATGTTTGAGTGTTATAAATGAGTAGTACTGACTCAGACAGAGAATAGAGAGTACATATTTAGGCAGTATTTCTCTCTCTAGGTTTTTTATACCGTAAATTTTGGCCCCTGGTTTTTAACCTGAGCATTTGTGAGCTGCGCCTAGAGTTGTAACTGGAAGAAGATCATTGTCCAGATAGGTGTAGGTATTAAGATATTTGTAAAGCCGTCGTACGTATACCATGGTAAATGTTTTGCAGGGTTAATTATCATGGTCTAATAATTTTATTGTCGGGTAGTTTTGAATAATATCCTTTCTTTTAACTTGCACTCCAATGGTGAATCATATGTGCTGCTTGTTTTGATAATGTATAGGGTGTAAACGTTATCATAGTCATTATTTAAATAAGTGATAGAGGGGGTTCAAAGTAGCAAAAAGTTCCATATAACATGGGGTCAAAATGGCATTTTTTTAGAGAAAAGCGACTTTAAAGTAAAATAAATCTGACAACGCCGCAAAGCTATGCAAAAGGTTAACTAACCACTGTTACCGTTTGCGATCGATTGCCGGTTCAATAAGAGTGATGATGACCGACGCGCTGTTGTCAAGTGTGTTTTAAATATCCAATTTGATGAAACTTACTTAGTTACTGACTACAAATTTTGGATTAACTTAGAAAAGCTTCATGCCATTTATTTGTAAATTACCCAATTTGAAAACGTTTTAGATTAGATTATAAAAATTTGTAAGATTGTGGTGATTGTGGTCGATATAAAGTACTTAAAGTTGTAAACTATAAAGCCATTTAGACAAAAATCTATTAACTTTTGGACCGTGGGTCATATGAACTTTTTGACCCCTCCTATTACCCATTTAAATAATGACTACCATAACGTGTACACCCTGTATATTGTGATTCTTTTTTTTAAATATCTTGTCAGCCAAATCAACACCGTGACCGTGCAGTCTCCTTGTAGTACGAGGGCGGTCCTATAAATACTTAGCCTACAAAAGAAAAACGACAATGTTGCAAAAGTGACGATTTATTCTTAATAGCTCCAGTGATACCCCAACGTTTTCTGGAGGTCTGCAGAGTAGGCCTCCGTGGCGGCAATAACCTCCTCATTCGACTCAAATTTCTGACCGGCAAGCCCTATTTTTAAGTTTGGGAGCAGGAAAAACTTGCACCGGACCAAATCTGAGGAATACGGTGGATGGAGCAGCAATTCGTAACCTAATTCGAGCAATTTGGCCGTATTGACGGCGGATGTGTGAGCCGGTGCGTTGTCATGGTGGAAGAGCACTATTTCTTCGCACTATCATCTTCGGCATCAAATCGGCACAATAATTCGAGGTAGTAGAGCCCTGTGACCATTTCGCCCTTCTCCAGGTAGTCGATGTAGATCACACCTTGTGAATCCCAGAAAACGGCCGATAGGACAGTCTTCGCCCTCTCCAGAGCACGGAGCCGGGTGAAGTCCACTGTTTCGACTAGTCTTTGGTTTCTGGTGTGTACCAGTCGATCCATGTTCATCGATGGTCACGAAACGACGCAGAAACTTCTTCAGGTTGTGCTTAAATAGCGTCAAACACTGCCCAGAAGTGGTCTCACGGTTGCGCAAGCGCGATATGCATCGTGCAAACAGCTTTCTCATGCCCAATATTTCATGCAGGATATGACCCCCACGCGGTCTTTTGAGATGCCTACTGTCTCAGATATCTCGCGCACCTCCAATCGGCGTCTGCCAATACGAGTTCCTGTATTTTTTGATACGTTACCCGTCTTGGTGGCCGTTTCGGGGCACTTGGGCGTGACTCATCGAAAATCGACGTGGGGCCACGTCACCAATTGTTGATGGTCTCCATCGAATGAGAAGAACCACCGTATGCAGCCTCGAAGCGCTGCGCGATTTCCCTTCCAAACACCATATTCGAATGACCGACCGATGCTGCTCTTTTTCCATTTTCTAAAATCCGCGGACATGCGCTTCCACACGCTTTCAAAACAAAAGTACGAATACGATTCGGCTAAAATTTTGATACTAGCAGTCTACGAGAATGTATTACCCGATAGTTGGGCCATCGGACGGCGAGAGTAAGACTAAGTACTTATCTGACCGTCCTAGTATATTTTTGGATGTACTTCCTCGTCTAGATATATTATTTTTCGAATAGTCCTGTACATTCTCTAATTAATATTGACTGTGTTAGAAAAACTTGACGCTCGCTGAATGATACAGAGTTGCACCTGTAGTGTCTCACCTACTTGTATTAATTTGCTTTGGGGATAGCTCTGTTCCCTTAGCTACCTTGTAACGATCATTCCACTTCAGTAATCTCTGTTTACCCAAGTCAGCTCGACAAGACTACCCATTTATATGTAGCATGTTACCCTGAACCCTGACACATTGTAGGCACTAACAAATTATATCAAAAAGATTTTCATACGGTTTTAGCGTGTATTCCGTCTCTAGATCTCAAGTATCCGGAAAGGTCTCGTATTCTTACATCTCACGGATACACCTTACACCTTGAAAGCATTAAGTGGGAAATGTATCGACCGTTTCCATAGATTTTTAGTAGTTGTAAAAACTATAGGTTCGTAGCTAAGATCAGGTGCCGTTCACAGTGGTCTAGAGTATTCGAAAACCTGGCAACCTGCGCAGCTGATTTCAAATATGAGGTTACTTCAAGGTCTATCATTGATATTCCAGAATAAGCCGAGTACTTCGTTTATTCTAACCGCACGTAATTTAGGTTTTTCTGCGTACTTAATCCGACTCAGAGATCAGTTCGTCACTATATAGTCTAATCATATTAGACGAAAGCACCCCTGGTTTGCGAAATAATGGTAAAGTCTGGTTTTATTGCTGCAAGTTGTCCAAGAGGGTATTCAAAACATGGACGCATAAAATGGGTACACCAATTTTTGTGGGAAGACTTTTTTTTCGACAACAAAGAATGAGAAAACTTGTTTTTTGGAATTGGAATCGAAAGTGTTGGCAGGAACGAAAAAACTCTTTATACAAGGTTGTTAGGTATTTATGAGGCCCACAAAAGAGAGCACACGTCAAAAGATCCGACTAATAAAAAAAGTGATGGCCGAATACCGACTCAAACTGCAGGTCTTGGCACTTGTTGATAATGCAACGATGGTTTCTCAAAGATATTTTTAACTCTCCAAATTCGAGGGATTAGTACTTTTTGAGAGTTTCTAATCGTTTATCCCAAAGCAGCTGTTTTCCGGCCATCACTACTAGTTTATTGAGCAATATTCAGGGTTAGTTCAAGGGGCTTTTATAGCAAAATACAGTAGTTTACCTTGGTGATATGAATCGCCAAACCATTCCAAAAGATAAATGTTATTTTTATGCAAAAAGGATGGGTTACGTTTTTTCTTTCTCTAAACAAATTCAAACATTTCGTATTTGTGAGTAATTCGCAACAAAGATGAAAGAGGCATTCGCTTTGTTTTAAAATATGTACAGTAACGTATATTTTTCGAGTATCGTAGAGCATTTGTTCAATTACTCACAAATACGAAATGTTTGAATTTATTTAGAAGAAAAAAACGTAACATTTGTTTTTCGTATAAAAATAACATTTATCTTCCGAAATGGTTTGTGATTCATATCGGCAGGGTAAACATGTGTATTTTGCCATTAAATGCTCTTTGAATAAACTCTGTATATTGCTCAATAAACTAGTAGTGATGGCTGGAAAACAGGTGTTTTGGGATAAACAATTAGAAACTCTCCAAAAATTACTCGACTCCAATTTTGTTGTTGTTATTTGGAAGAATGAATCCTACAGCTTTGAAGAAT
>CAVLJG010000002.1:27158382-27376810 GCA_963669975.1 Acanthoscelides obtectus | reverse complement strand
TGCTATGACTAATCTCGCGTGGCTGACATGAACATCTACTCGAATGAGTGAAATATATGTATATATATATATGCGTGTAGAAATACTGAGGTCGGAGGCGTAATTTAAGATATACCCTCCCCACTCCCTGCAACCCCTCACCACCAATTTTAAACTCATACATAATTTTTTTCGAAAATGCTTAGGAGCTTCCGAAACGTCAAAAAACGAAGTTTGGGCGATATTTATTTTTTTTCCTTTTTGGCCTATTTCTCAGCCACCGCCGAAACATTTCAATAACAATTATTCTAATGATTTTAAAAAATGGCATGTAATTCTCAGACATTTTGTCACGTGCCAAAATCACGTACCCTTTTTTTAACTATTTACTTACCAGTAATTTGAATTTATCTTTATTAATGGTACAGTGCCCATGCCTAGGCCAAACCCTTTCAATAATTTTCTTTTGGCAAATTTCATAGTTTATTGATTGTATAATTTCACACGTATTATATATTTTTTTCTCAGCGATTCAGATTGTGTTGAAATATTTTGGACACTAATCTTATAGTATCATTAACGACTATCTCAGAAATTTCCTCATAAAATATCGTTGGTCCCTCGTAGAGTTGAGGCCGCCCTTTGGCGATCAGCGCCATTCTGTGATTTCTGAACGTATTATCCTCTATAATATTTGGATTCTAATCAAAATACCTTCTTCACCGGTTTTTCTCCGTTCCTTTTGATTTCCTATCGAATATACATTCTTCATGCTACTCATTTAACCTTCTTTTAAAAAGTTAGGTGCTCTACGTCATTTACTTTACGTTGAGGTTATGGTGAGGGTCGTTTGTTTTACATCGCGATTCTGCGATATTACGCCCCAAATACCAGTTTATGGAGTAGCACCCTTTTATTTTGTACCTTACGTTCGGTTGTGTTGGTTTGGGTGCTACCCCGTCCATTTTCTTATGGGATTTCAATCTGTAGCGTGGAAAGTAATTGCGGAGAACCACCATTTACACTCCTCCAGATTTGTTTTGTAGCTGCCTACTAGCTGTTTCGCAGTTCGCACCATTTTCCCTTGACAAAAACTCTGATGTGAACAGGTTTTTTTATACCGTAAATTTTGAGGACGAGGCAAGCAGCCCATACCTTGTGACGTTCTTCACGTCACTGCACACTGCTGACCCGAGCGTTTGTGAGCTGAGGACATCTAGGCTGCGCCTAGAGCCGTAAGTGGAAGAAGACCATTATCCAGATAAGTTTAGGTTCAGGCATTAAAATACTTGTGAAGCCTTCGTACGTGTACCATTATAAATGTTTTGCAGAGTTAATTATCACGGTCTAATAATTCTAATGCCAGGCAGTTTTGAATAATATCCTTTCTTTTAACTTGCACTCCAATGGTTGATCATATTTGTTGTTTGTTTTGATAATATATTGTGATTCTTTGTTAAATATCTTGTTTTATTTGGCACTCTGTGTACAATTAATTAGGTTTTGTCATTACTGTGAGATTCTTTTGTTTTGTGTGGGTGGTCAAGCAAAACAAGCTCCGACTAACATCCACTTTATTGAGACAGATCCTGAATTTGCACGCCTCTAGACAGCTATTCTGCATTGACTGTCCCTTATATTTCATTTATAGTGTCTTATCAATTCATTATTTAATTAAAAAAAAGCAAAGAGGAATCACACCACCATTTCCTCTTGTTCATAAAAAAAGGCGTGGCAATTTGTAAACTTTGCTTACACCTTAGGTTGTCTATGCGAAAGCATAGCAAGTATCACCCTATCCAGGTTATAAGGTCTACAGCCCTGTTTTATTTTGATAGGTCATAACTTGTGCTAGACATAATCCTTCATGAAATGAAAACGTCATTTCGTGGGACGTGTAGTCAACTACGTGACCCCATTCTTTGATCTGGTTGCACTCGCTGCCGGAATGCTTTATATAATAAGACCGATGCATAGCATCAGGAGTTTTACTGTTACGCCGTTGATACGTCGGTTTTGCTCGCCAGTGGATAACGTCCTTAAGGTAACGCGGCGTTAGTTTTGTGGAATCGATTTCAGTAATTAGTAGAATGCGATAATTTTATGCACCCAAATACGTTCGTTCATTTGTGACCATTTAATTAAGTTTCTAGCGTGAATTTGCGGGTGACAGCCCAAAAGATGTAACAGACTAAACGCAAGAGAACATCGCTTCTGTTTTTGATTGAAACGCTCTGTTTATTTGGACTTTGCCTGATAGCGTCATTGTACCGAGTGTCTCAATATACATATACAGGGTGTTCATTTGAAAACTTCCCACCACGGATTTACCGAAACGCACTGATTAAAAGAAAAAGTGCCGAAATACTCAAAAGATTTGCCAAGGGGGCAACCTTTTAACCAAAAACTACTTCACCCCCTTCCTCGTGTTCGTGCTCGTGCTCGTGTTCGTGTTCGTGCTCGTGCTCGTGTTCGTGTTCGTGTTCGTGTTGGTGCTCGTGCTCGTGTTGGTGCTCGTGTTGGTGCTCGTGCTCGTGTTTGTGTTTGTGTTTGTGTTTGTGGTTGTGTTTGTGGTTGTGCTCGTGCTCGTGTTGGTGCTCGTGTTTGTGTTTGTGTTTGTGGTTGTGGTTGTGTTTGTGTTTGTGTTTGTGTTTGTGGTTGTGCTCGTGTTGGTGCTCATGTCGGTGCTCGTGCTCGTGCTCGTGCTCTTGTTCGTGTTCGTATTGGTGCTCGTGCTCGTGTTCGTGCACGTGCTCGTGTTCGTGTTCGAGCTCGTGCTCGTGTTCGTGTTGGTGCTCGTGCTCGTGTTGGTCCTCGTGATGATGTTTGTGGTTGTGTTCGTGTTCGTATTCGTGTTCGTGTTCGTGCTCGTGTTCGTGTGCGTGTTCGTGTTGGTGCTCGTGCTCGTGTTGGTGCTCGTGCTCGTGTTTGTGTTTGTGGTTGTGCTCGTGCTCGTGCTCGTGCTGGTGCTCGTGCTCGTGTTGGTGCTCGTGTTGGTGTTTGTAGTAGTGTTCGTGTTCGTGTTCGTGTTCGTGTTCGTGTTCGTGCTCGTGCTCGTGCTCGTGTTCGTGTTCGTGTTCGTGTTCGTGTTCGTGTTCGTGTTCGTGTTGGTGCTCGTGCTCGTGTTGGTGCTCGTGATGGTACTCGTGTTGGTGCTCGTGATCGTGTTTGTGTTTATGGTTGTGTTTGTGGTTGTGTTTGTGGTTGTGCTCGTGCTCGTGTTGGTGCTCGTGCTCGTTTTGGTGCTCGTGTTTATGTTTGTGTTTGTGGTTGTGGTTGTGTTTGTGTTTGTGGTTGTACTCGTGCTCGTGTTGGTGCTCGTGCTCGTGTTCGTGTTCGTGTTCGTGTTCGTGTTCGTGTTCGTGCTCGTGCTCGTGCTATTGCTCGTGGTCGTGCTCGTGTTCGTGCTCGTGCTCGTGTTGGTGCTCGTGCTCGTGTTCGTGTTCGTGTTCGTGTTCGTGCTCGTGTTCGTGTTCGTGTTCGTGTTCGTGTTCGTGTTCGTGTTCGTGCTCGTGCTCGTGTTGGTGCTCGTATTTGTGTTTGTGGTTGTGTTTGTGGTTGTGTTTGTGGTTGTGTTCGTGTTCGTGTTCGTGTTCGCGTTCGTGTTCGTGTTCGTGTTTGTGTTCGTGTTCGTGTTCGTGTTCGTGTTCGTGTTCGTGTTCGTGTTGAACATTTTAATTGACAAGAGGTATCGAGTGATAGCTTGCTGCCTACACTGCTAACAATGTCAGCTTAACATCAAAATAAGTCATAACATATCAAAACAACTTTTGTTTGCAGTCATGGCTAACTATGTATAATCAACAGTTCATTTAAATTCGCAGTACATTTCCTATCATGTGACAAATTTTTTAGTTTGATTTTATTCAAAATTGGCACAATTTATCGATATTCAGTAAGAGTGCCTTTTTTATGTAGAAAACTCTAAATTTTCAAATTCTAAAATTGAATTTCAAAATTAGAATCACACAAAAATTTTTGGGCTAAAATAACCTGAGTCCGTCCCTGTTACATACGCTTCCAAGCAAAACTGTCTAAAATTGTTGATATTTTTAAATCCAGCATAAAAAACTAGGCTAGAATATCAAATTTTATGTCTTTATCTCAACACGTTTCGGAAATATTAAGGAAAAACCATCTTCAGGGGAGCCCCTTTGAAAGACCGTAGCGCCCTTAGGGGACGTTTGTCGACCTATCTTTATATAAACTTTTCTTCCTATTTTAAGATCTAGAAACCGCTGGTAGAATACTTTTTTCGGGACACCCTGTACATATACATATATATATATATCCTCGAATTTCTTTGGGTAGAAGGCAAATTATTGCAAAAGTACACCCTTATAACTTAAACTCGAGCTTTCGAAGATTTATGTCTTCATCGTCTGGAGCTGGAAGCAATTATTGACAATTTTTTTTATACTCCAATTACCACGAAGGCCTTTTTTTATACTCCAACTACCACGTAGGCCTAAGGCCTAAACACCCATGGGGTACCGTGGGGCTATAGGAGGGTACAGGGGAAAGCGGGAACGCCACACGGACTCTGGCGAGGCAACACGTGTGCATGCAACATGCACACATTCTGGCTCCGGCTACGAGATCCGTCGGGTGGTACCTCCGCGATCGACAGTCAGAGACCGTCTACCACCTACGGACAATCACAACATCCATAGCCAAAAGAAAAATTCCTCTTGGGACGGGTTTCGAACCCGCACAGCGCACGGCGACTGATCAGGAGACCGAGGAGTCTACTACTGATGCCACCGCTGCTCTCTACAATAGCAACAATAAACAATTAGGAGGAAAAATAGTTGCTTATTAAGTCGGCGAGATTGTTGCTGAAATTGTTTTTAAACAACAGTGAAGGGAACACATAGTCGACGATAAAAAAGTGGACTGATGAGGTTCGATTAGGACGGAATTATTTTATTATTGAATGGCAAATCGTTTTGAAAGGTTTTTATACTAAAACGATGATTGATTTTGGAGGAAATTTGAAAATTTGAAAACTATCAGCTAATGAAAGTTCCTTCGAGATTTCATCTTTTTTTCACCTATAACCTCCACATTATCCAACACGTGCCGGCCGACTGACATTCTCCAGTGGCGTATGAAGTGTGACATTGAAGTTATTGGAAGGTTATTCATTATGTCGTCACTGTGACGTGTGTCGCATACTATGTAGTGTGTTTTGTAATATAGTGCAAGAGGTTGTGCTATTATTGACCGACGAAGTATAAAGTTATTTTCAAAACTTAGCAGATGTTGCTTTGGAAGGAGTGTGATGTGTATGTTATCCTACCAAACAACTATGAAATCTGTAGGGAATATTCACACTTGAGGACGTATTTTGGATAACCATAATTCGTGAAGAGTGTTGAGAGTTTGCGAAAGTTTGAAAGATGAAAAGTACTGTCAGAAATGCTAGTGACCCTTCTTTTCATTTGTTTTACCAGATTTATCTTTATCTTAAGTTTGTGGTAGGATCTCAAATTCAGGAATCTAATTGATGCCATAGGCTTCATGTACCAGTCTACTGTTAAGATATTGTTGTTTCGGATGATTTTGAGTACAGGAATGGAACAGATTGATTATCATCTTCAGATCTTCATAGCGCAGTCATATTACGTGAACTTGTTGCTATGAAATTATCGAAACAGTGCGATTTTTTAGATTCGCTACATTCAAACCAGTTATATCGAACTATTAGAGCATTTTAGGTTATTGAAATGACCCTCGTATAAACCGTTACTTCAATGCTACTTTTTTTAGGTTAATAACTGTGGCATGCTGGCGATTTTCGATTGTACAGAATTGTGGAACGACTTAATTTTTCTTCAGCTGATACATTTAATCTTAGCCGTGACGGTTGAGGTTACCTAGGGGTTTTCTTCTCCCAAGTGCGAATGCAGTCACTAGAAAACTATATTCCTCTAAAAGCTGCTACACACAGTGCCGGCGGCAATGCCGCCGGGTTTATGCCGAGCGGCTATGCCGCCGGCAATACATGCCGCCGGCACAAGCCGCGCAAAGCCGTCAAGCATCATTCCGGTTGTGACAGTCACATAGAAAGCTAGTGAAGTGCTGCATTTCTGGGATTCCATAATATATCATTTTCATGAAATTTTTCAATTAAGAGCAGCACAGCTTCGTCATCCGAATTAAACGACATTTTAATTTGTTTGAACACACAAACCGCACAACACTACCGGTCGAATGCCAGGAACGAAGTGACGCCGGCACACCACGGCGGCTCCTTTGCGCGGCAAGGCCGGTGGCTTTGTATGCCGCCGGGTGTACGGCGGCTTAGCCGGCGGCCCTGCCGCCGGCACTGTGTGTAGCAGCCTTAATAAATAGCAGAGAAAATGAAAATCGTACTTCTATTAATGATCATGTAATTTTAGATCAAATAGTTAATAAATATATTTATATGATAAAACATTTTTTTTCCCAATTGTTGGAAGTATTTTGTCCTATAAAACTGGGAATTTATAAAAGTGTTCCGAGACATTAACGTTCCGCCGCGTAGACGCCAGGCGACGCAAAATCTAATAACAGCTTTTTTCTAGTTTTTTGAGAAACATTGCTACGCCTCAAATTTTATATATCTCCATTGGTATCCCTCAATATTTTATTAAAAGCTTCTTTTTTATAACGTCATAGCAAAATAGCAGAGGTAGCAAAATTGTTCGATGAGCTGGCAACGCCGCAATCTAGGTGACAAGAATGACAAGATCGTATGTCTATCCCGGGGTAACGACGGAGTCATTTAGTACGTCAAAGCGGCAGTTTTACAATCTTCATTTGCATTTTTCAAGCGGTGTGCAACGATTTCGAGAAAACTTTCGCTACGGATAGTCTTCTAGAGTCTAGTAGAGTATGTTTCAATAGTTGTCTTGCGTGGCCATGTTATCTTTACTCGGGCCGATGTAGGGATCGACACATTTTACAGATACAGGTATTTTAGGATTGATTGCACTGAAGAAATTCATTAACCCATAAATTGATAATAAATGATTATTACTATGATGTAACGAAAGATGAGGAACAAATGATTCATATAACAAAACAAAATTAGTTGATATCAAGCAACTTTATTTTTTACATTATCACAAAGTTGTCAGTGAGCGCGATAAAATCACACATTGCCATGATTCACGATATACTAGTAAATCACCAGCAAAAATTGTCCCTAAGCCTTATGAAACAATAATAAAGCAATCTTTTCTCTATTTGGCTCCAAAATTATATGAACACAAACCCAAAGACAAACCTTTTCGGAATACAAATAATTTTAAAAAGAAATTGTTATGTATATGGATAGTCGCAATAGGAAGATAACAGATTAATGAATTCCTATCAAAAAGTCCTTAAAAATTATCATCCTCTTCATATAGATAAGTTTTTCTTCTAACTTTTTTGTTTCAATTTTAGAACACATTAGAACGCACGACTGATCCATGTACATGCATTATCTTTCTATGGATTGAAACATGTATTAACCCATTCTATGTTCTTATTGTTCTTATATAATGTATGTGCTATATTGATTCTTTTAAAAAAATCGCGAAGTTGAACAGAAAAAGTACGCACTTCAACCCATCATAAAACTTGTGCAAAAACAAAATTTCAAAAAGTGCTCCTATAGCACCCTGGGAAAATATCTTCTCAATATACTGTATGAATTTAATTCAGAAATATTGAAAAATGGAGTGTCAGTTTTGAAGCAGCTGAACCCTTGTAAATGGCTTGAAACTCACTGCGTCGGAGCCGCCTTAACAACTGGACTGATGTCACGAATATGGCAAGAGGCATGTTAGCCAGGAAAACGATAGAGGACTGACACAGAGAGGAACGAACAAATGGGACGAGAGGATCGACACGTCCAACCTCCCCGAACTCCTAATCCGGTTGATCCGGGAAGGGAGATGTGGTACTACTACTACTACTACTACTACTTCTACTACTACTACTACTACTACTACCAAAGACCATTCTGTGCATCGTAAATATCTATTAAAAGAGCTTGTGTAGGATGCCTGTGTAAGACCATTTTATAATGTTTCTTTCTTCAAATGGGGAGCGGAAATAATGAGGCGTGCATTCATCTCTTTTTACATTCGCTGAGTCTAAATAGGAAACTTCAGACAGAAAATAGGTTTCCAGTTAGGGGACATTGGCGGTGTCAAATTCAAACAGCCCGTACAACTTCCATTCAGCTTTCACACCGTTTTACATTACCTGCGAACGTTGGAATGGATGCTGAGGAAAATTGTCTATTTAAGACTCTCTGACAATCTTTTGTCTCATAGGAAACACATTGCAATTGCAATCATACGGTTTGAAATGATGATGACGTAAATTAAACTATATATAAATGACACATTGGCCATGTTTGCACCATAGATAGCTAACCACGGTAGTAGTAGTGGTGATGTTTATTTGTAAAAGTAGTTTTAAAGTAATATGGCAATACATGCAATCAGGCTACAAATAAACACACAGTATTGGCTGAAGTCAAAAGCTGTTATGCATAATTTAAATATTTAATACAATTTAAAACAATAGCGTCCTGATCAATATGATCATTTAATTGAAATATGTACAAGGAAGAAGTTGCATTTCAATCAATCAATCAATCAATCAAAGTTTATTCAAATTCAAAAATCAAACTTGCAAATTAAAAACAATTCAGTACAATTTAAATAAAAAACAGTTACAAAAATACATGAGCTTGTATGCTCTTGCTACCCTGAATAAGCAAGATTGCAACAGAAATCTAAGCAAACATACTAGCATCAGATCTAGAACCAGCAAGTAACCGTATATGAATTGTGAAAATTCTGTATACTTTCGTAAAGGGTAAATGTCTGAATCTTCACAAATCCTAAATTACGTGTCTGAATAAACAAATCTAAAATTCATATCAATAGTACAGAAGCATGCGGAAAGCTTTGCTTCAAGAGGGCTTTGTGTTCTTAGGATGGAATAAGTCTCATGTATGCGATCACCTTCATATTGTGAAGTGTATAAAGTGCCACTCATTCGGTCATTCGGCAAAAGAATGCAAATCCACGGAAATAATATGTTCAAAATGCTCGGGAAGTCATATGTTAAACGATTGTAAGTCTGATGTTTCAAAATGTATAAACTGCCGGAACTATAACAGATCAAAGAAAAAAATATTCAATGTGATCATGCCACAAATTTTAGAGGTTGTCCAATGTACCAAAACTATGTACAAAACCTAAAAGAAATAGTCGACTATGGTTGATCTATCTACTGATATGAATAAAAACAAAAATCTTAAAATAGCAGTGTTAAACATCAGATCGCTTTTAGTCAAGTTTGTCGATTTCAAAAACACTGTGGTCAATTCCCAGGATTGGGACATTATTGCATTAACTGAGGCCTGGTTCAATCAAAATGTAGCCAATGGTCTCATATCTTTGGATGGATATACTCTTTTCAGGAACGATCGAGTAGACTCCAGAGGTGGCGGTGTTCTGATTTATATAACAAACTAAATTAGATGCAGCGTTATTGACATCATCTCTTCAGTTGACCAATTGTGGGTTATATTCGAAATTAAAGCGACGAGTCTTTGCTTTGGAGTCGTTTATCGGCCTCCTAAGTGTAACGTTTACGATTTTGTCAATCAGTTTCAAGATTCGCTTAGTTTGTTATATCGGAAATATGACAAAATGATTTGCACTGGCGATTTTAATATTGATTTTCTTGATAAAAACAGTAATGCTGTGAAGATATTTGATGATTCGTTGAATACTTTTGGTTTGCATCAAATATACTACGTGACATTTGAATCCGAACATCCAGTTTAAATGGTTATATTTTAATAAAATTTTGTATAAGTACTTAGTGAAGCATAATAAGTAAATCATAAACATTTCAAAATGATTGCACTGCTTTAAAGCCCTTTGACCTTTAATAATGTGTGGATGCACCCTGATGTGCTACGCATTCTCCAACGCGCCTAGGCATGCTTCTGATCAGGTGATCAATGTCCTCCTGTGGTATCTGATACCAGGCAACCACCAACTCCTCTCGAAGTGCTTGTAGAGTCTAAGGAGGACGTTGCACCCCAAACCATAACTCCAACAGTGTGATAACATGTCTTTCAACAAAAAACTGTGGATTCCTCCTTTCACCACGTCGCCTTCTAACCCTGGCACGACCATCGTGCATGCCTAAACAAAATCGAGTCTCGTCACTAAAGACAATACTGTCCCATTCCTGATCCCAGAGTGACCGTTGTCTGCACCACTCAAGGCGATTACGTCGGTGTTCTCGAGTTAAAGGGAGGACCCAGTGTGGCCGGTATGAAAACAAGCCAAAACTTCTCATTCGTCGGTAAACACTTCGCATGCCAATAGGTCTTCCGTGTTCTACAGACCATTCATTTGCAATGCACCTGGTAGTGGAGAAACCGTCCCTTAAGGCCAATAATCTTAGGCGGCAATCTTCACGGTCTGTTGTTCTACGGCGGCGTCCAGTGCCCCTTGCTCTTTGCGTACGGCCTTCTCGAAGCCATGCCTGACAATACCTAACCACAGTGTCTACACTTCTTTGCACTCTACCTGCAATTGCCCGAAAAGAAAGTCCAGCTTCCCGAAGTCCCAATATACGGCCCCTATCAAACTCACTAAGTTGACGAAATCGTACTGGTCTCCGTACTCTAGGCATCGTAACCGATCGTAAAGGATGTCAAGAACCAAAATCCGCCAACGTTGATACTGTACTGCGGCAGAAATATTCATTTTTAGAGCGTTAGTGAATTAAAAAAAAGCAGTATAAAAACCGGAATGTCCAACTGATAAGGCTGAAAAATTTTTCACTTGTTATTTACAGTAAGATAAATACATTCACCAACTTTTATTAAAATAAAACCATTTAAACTGGATGTTCGGATTTATATGTCACTTAGTATAGTAGCTTCGCCGACCAGATTTAGAGTCTCCTCCGAAACGTTGCTAGATCTATTTTTTTGCTCTGATAATATTCCAAGTACTTGTGATGTATGTAATGTACCAAACTTGTCTGATCATAGTTTGATATCTATAGTCCTTAAATATGGGGTAGAAACCAAACAACCTGTACTACGTAGCTACAGAGATTTCAAAAATATCAACCAAGAATCTTTTAAGACTGCTCTGGATGAAGTAGACTTATGCAGATAATTTATTGTCAGGATATAGATACGAAATTAAATATATTTAATCAATTAGTTTTAGAGCTATTTGACAAATTTGCACCCTATCGAATGGCAAGGTTTTCGAAAAAACTGACTGATAATATTAAATTTCTAATGAAGCTTAGAGATGACAAATTCACTGTCTATAGGATATCAAGGTGTGATCAGAAATGGGAGGAATACAAGAAGTTACGTAATATAGTAAAATTAGCAACTGATAATGCTAGAAAGATTCATTTGGAACATAAAATTAGCAGTACGAACTATAAGACTCTATGGAAAGATCTGGAAGCTATGAACTTTGGCAATAAGACAGCCAGGTCATCTCTTCCAGTAGATTTAGCTGATGTTGACCAAATGAACCGGTACTTTACGTCTTTATCTAGTGCAGGTATAGAACCTGATGCTGATACACTTTCATTTTATAAGAATAATGTCAAACGCATGTACCCCTCTTTGAATTCGCTTTGGCGTCCACAGATCAGGTGAAAGATACTTTGTTTGACTTCAAAACCAAAACAGTTGGTGCTGATTTGATAAATATGGAAATGCTGTTGTATTGCTGTCCCAAAATTATTAGTTTCATTATACATATAATTAATGAATGCATATTGCGTCGCTATTTTCCTTTTTGCTGGAAGCACGCTTTGATTGTGCCTTTGCCTAAAGTTGCTCAGCCATCTGAGCTCAAGGATTTGCGTAATATTAGTTTATTGCCAACATTGTCTAAATTGCTTGAATCAATAATGAATGTTCAGATAAGAGAACACTTAAGAACGAATAACCTCAATATAGATACACAATCAGGGTTCCGTCCGGCGCATAGCTGTGCAACAGCATTGCTGGGAGTGGTGGATGATGTATTATGCAATGCTGACAAAGGTAACCTGACTGAATTGGTGCTCTTAGATTATACGAAGGCATTTGACAGGACACATCATGACCTACTCTTAGCCATGCTCCACTTTTACGGATTTTCGGCCGATGCAGAGTCGCTAATGCGTAGCTACTTCAGCGATCGTCAACAGCAGGTAATGCTGAATGAAAAGTACTCCACGCCATTGAAAGTGACCATTGGTGTTCCTCAGGGCTCTATTCTGGGTCCGCTAATGTTCATTATTTACACCTCTAATCAGTCTTCACTCTTGTAATTTTTATGCAGATGATACACAAGTGTACTTATCATTTTCTCCAGCTCAAACATTTCCTGCTATTGATCTGATAAATAAAGACCTTGACCATCTCACTAAAGTGTCTCGAAACATATGCTTAGACTTGAATCCAGCTAAAAGTACAGTCACGTTATGCGGGCCGAAAAATTGGAGATACCATTGTGAACCTTTGCGGAAAATAAACCTCGATAACAATACTTTTAAATCAGCTCGATAGCGCGTAATTTAGCCTTATACCTTGACAAAAACTTAAGGTTTGAGGATCATGTTAACAAGTGCTCCAGAAGGGCGTATTGTAATTTAAAGACGATATACGGTAAAAAATCTTATATGAACCTAAAAACTAAAGTCATACTATGCCATTCTCTTGTGCTGTCGCATTTTAACTTCTGTGATGTTGTCTATGAGAAATGTCTAACTAAATTAACCTCTGATAAAATACAACGCGATCAAAATTCTTGCCTGAGACTTATTTTTGGTTTAAGAAAATACGATTCTGTTTCATCAAAGCATACTGATGCTGGCTGGCTGAACATGAAGCAACGCAGGCTGCTTCATAGCCTCGTACAGTACCATAAGATTCTTATACATAAACTACCATCCTACTTACACGAAAAAATTCATTTTCGTAACTTACCTCACAATCGCAATACCCGCAACAAAACAAAACTGACACGGCCGTTTCATTCTACCACCTTATTCGAAAGATCTTTTTCGTATAATATCAGTAAACTTTATAATACTATCCCGCGACAGTATACTTCTCTTTCTATTGATTTGTTTAAAGAACGTATACGCTATTACATTGCAGGTAATGGCATGGTATGACTTGGAGTCATTATGTATTTTTATAGTACCATTTATCAAATTAGCCGCTAGGGTCCATTCTCTGATACTGCTTATACATACATATATTTTTTTACCTCATTTATTTATATATATCTTATTGTGATGTAAACCTAAAACCAGGGGTTAAGTGGAAGAGCGGATATGCCGAAATTCGCCCCTCCCACTATATGTTCATATAAAACTGGGTTTGCAACTTGTTTTGTATTTTCTTTTGTGGGAATAAAGACATTATTATTATACTAAAAACACTCAGAAGTATAAATATAGAGTACATAAAATGTGAATATCGGAAATATGATAATATAGGGATATTTCGAGTAAGGTCAAACTATGTTGTTTAAACAATAAAAATTTTGTTTAAAGGTTAAGCAGAGAAACAAGAGAACTACAATTTACCACAAAAGAATTTACTACAAAAGAATTTACTACAAAAGAATAGACACCTAAGCTATAAGCTTGTGTGTGTCATACAATATACAAATTCAATGCATGGCTAATGGTCATAAAGTATATTATGAGCAAATCTATATAAAAGAAAGAAGTAAAAAACATTAGAGAGAAACGAAATGACTGAGTTGAGTCAAGCTACAGTTGATGCAAGCATGTCAAAGTTATTTAAGATGAACTTCTTAATTCTTTTTGTGAAACTCTACTTCGAGAGGATTTTATATTCTAGGGGTAATTTATTATACAACCTAAAACCATCAAACTTTATGCATTCTTGGCAAACAGATTTATTCACTCTGGTATAAGTGTAACTTATATTTATTTTAGTTCTTGTTTCATAAGCGTAGCAGGTTGGAACATTGTCTCTGGAGTGAACAAATTTCAGAGCAGCAGAAATATATAAACCTCTAACATTCAAAAGATCATTTTCAATGTAAACAAATCTGCAACTTGACCTACATGGGATACGAAAAATAGTCCTGAAAATATAATTTTGCGTGGTTTGTAGTATTTTTAAAGTACTAGTGTATGCGGCTTCTCATATACTTATCCCGTGAGTTAGTAGAGTCCCCACAAACGAGTTATATATTGAGAGAAGACTCTTTCTGCATAAAATATTCCTAAGAATAAAAACTTATGAATAATTCTCCTTAATTTCGATGCCAAAAGCTCGGCATGACTCTGCCATTTTAAATTACTGTCAACAATGATTCCTAAGTATCTAATAACTTCAACTCTTTCGACAGTGTCAGCACTATCATTTATAATTAATGTTCGGTGGTGTAATGGCATGCCTGCTTTGGTTGGATAAAACGTTACATACATAGTTTTAGAGATATTTAGTTTAAGTAAATTGTTATCCAACCAGCATTTGACTTTATTTAATGACAATTCGGCATTCCGTATTGCGTCATCCCATGAACGGCCAGTGCAAACTAAAACAGTATCGTCTGCATATGATATCATTTTACAGTTGAAATTACATCGAAGTAGTTCATTTATGTATATGAGGAACAGTGTTGGTCCCAAAACCGTCCCCTGAGGCACACCTATTTTGATCTTTTGAATGCTGCTTAAATCTGACCCTACCTTAACTTGTTGTAATTGATCAGCCAAATAGTTCTCAAATAAGTTCAGAGCTCCACTACCCACTCCAATACTTTCCAGTTTCTTGAATAAAGTTGTATGAAACTATATTAAATGAACATAATACAAAACAAAAAACAAGAAAGCGAATACAATGTCTACAGAGCAAGAGAACTTATGAATACGAATACGAAATATTAGGAATAATTCCGAGGGATGTTATGAGGTGAGCTTTTCTTGGTTGATGACAAAATGGAGAATGAACAACTTCATTCAATAGCAAACTGGAGTCTGGGTTACTGCGATCTTACTTGGCAACATAAATATGATAATACAAATTGTTCAAATTGTTGATCTATAATAAAACACTCTGTATTTGGACTTACATGCAATTTTCTTGACGCTACTTCATATGAAAAAATTTGAAAGCGGTTACACTCTGTATTTTTTATTTGCACATACTTTTGTGATTTTGGATTGGTGGAAAAATCAGCAGCCATTAATATTTGTTGCGCGTATAAAAACTGGTCGATTTTCATTAAACTGGAAATAGAGCCATTATTTTTGCACCACTGGGCTTGTTATTAGTATTGAAACGGCATATATCTGCCAAAGAAAAAAATCACAAAATGTCCATGTCGTGTTGTTTTTTTCTAAATATAGCTTTCACAGGTCCTGTACAGCCAAAGACGTACGGAATATTCGGTATGCAAGAGGAATACGCACGTGGATTTGTTTACACCGATGCAACCGCGCAGGCAGAAGCCTGAATGCCCGGACACCGCGGCTGCTATGAGGATCAAAAGAAATTTAGTAATCCAATTTTTGAACTGCCTAAAGTTAGTAGAACTGGGAAACGTATCCTCTTGTTAGTTGTTCTACAACCTCGGAACAAAGAAGCGGTCGTATCGGCCAGTTATGGATGTACGAAGTTCGACACAACGTGACTCAAAAAAGCATGGCAATATTTGTAGGCTAAATTTCAAAAAATGCAATAAGTGTTCCAAAGTTTTTGAACTGCCTTAGGGCCGATTTCACCAATATTAATATTATGGACCAATGGGAAAATACCTTATCGAAATGCAATTTGACAGAAGCTGTCAAAGGTCTCTGAATGTTAGTGATTTCTATTGAAATATTGAATAAAATCGTGAAAATTCGACTGTATTATAAACAAGACCACTTTTTGATTCCAACATGATGCTTCTGTACAGAAAAAACAGGACAACTTTCATGTATTTTGATATATGTTATAGGTTTACATTTAACAACCCGTTATCCCCCTCAGCGAATGGGAATGCGGCAAATAATAGGTCGATTTTCTAGCTGTTAAATTTGGCAGCAGATTTGGACGTTTGTTAATGCATGGCACTCTCGAATTTACCAGCTTCAATATACTGAAAGTTATCATTACATACCTGTTGAATAATAATAATAATAATAATAATATTTATTTACTCTAAAATACAGGGAACATGAAACGAGTAAATAAATATAATATATCCATAGGAGGACAACGCCTGTGCATGGATCATATGTATGTTGAATTGCAAAATATAATAAAATAGAGAGAAAAAAGAAATTATTGGTAAGAATGGTAGAGCATTTATTGTGTTATATTTGAGATTATTTTATTAATTTGATTTCTCCCAATCGTGTTAATAAATTTTTTTAATTTTTTTTGAAGCCTAATGTATTGCGTAATTGCTTTAAATTATTTGGTAAATGTTCGTACAATTTTGGAGCTATATACAGGTGACATCGTTTCATTAGGGATTTGTTTGGTTTAGGAACATTTTTTGCGCGTAATTTATATCTGGTTTTATGATTATGTTTAATTATGTCGTGTTCACTAATAGTTTTGTGATAATGAGTGATGGTATGTAAGAAGTAAAGTTGTTTAGTATCATATACTTGTGCATCATTATATAAGTCATTAGTTGGGTATAATTTTGATTTGCCTAACATTGATTTTAAAATTCTTCTTTGAAGTACATCTAAATCGTTGAAGTATGTCGTGCATGCAGCACCCCACACTACTATACCATATGTTATGTGTGGCTCGACTAAAGCTTGATATATTATTCGTAGATAATATTCAGTTAATATACCGGTTAGAAATTTTATTTTATATGCTATGAATCTAATTTTCTTTAGTATGTGAGAAATATGTACATCCCATCTCAAGTGGGGATCTAGATAAATTCCTAAATATTTTGTATCATTAACTCTATTGATTTTTATATTTTTATCATTTACTTTAAACCGAAGGTGGTTATATTTTGGTAGATGATTAGATAGTGATGAAAATGGTAAAGAATGAGTTTTAGTAAAGTTAATTGTTAATTTTCGGTTATTAAACCACTGAATAATTTTGCAAAAGTCATTTTGGATAATATCTTTTAAGTCGTTCCAATCCTTACCTTTATAGAGTATAGCAGTATCGTCTGCAAAACTGACTATTTTACCAGTACTGTTAATTTTGAATATATCGTTTAAATAAATATTGAATAACAGAGGACCCAAAATTGTACCTTGTGGAACACCACATTTAACAAACATTTCTTTACTATACGAGCTTAATAATTTTACTGATTGCGGTCTATTTGATAAATAATTTTCCATTAAAGTATACATCTTTCCACGAAAACCTATTCTTTCTAAGATTTACAAAAGTATATTGTGGTTAACTGTGTCAAACGCTTTTTGTAAGTCCACAAATACGCATATCGATGGTACTTTTCCATCTATATTTTGGGTTATTTCATCTACTATACTTAATACCCCATCTGTTGTAGATTTGCCCGCTATAAAACCATATTGATTTGAATTTAGAATTTTGAATTTATTAAGAAAATTAATCATTTTATTAAGGAGTAATTTCTCAAAAACTTTAGCTGAACTTGATATAAGTGAAATAGGTCGATAGTTAGTGACGTCCGTATTATCATTAGCTTTATAGATAGGTATGATGATTGCTGTCTTGAAAGCTGATGGAAATACTCCAGATTGGAAGGATTTGTTAATGATATAAGCAAGTGGTTCTGTTATTTGTTTGGCCAGTATCTTTAGATGTTCAGCTCTAATTTCGTCAACTCCAGGGCTTTTTTTATTTTTTAGAGTCATAATGGCATTGGAAACATCCTGATAGTCTACTTCAGCTAATACAAATGAATTATTCAGTCTTGTTTCATGCAGATGAATATCAGCATTTTGTTTGATATTAGTTTCCTCCTATATTCGTGAAAAAATCTATGAACTCATCACATATTTGCTGAATATTGTCTGTTTTCTGTCCTGTTTTTATTTCATTAATATTGTTTTTTGAATAGGATGACTTATTGAATATATCATTGACAGTGGACCATAGGTGTCTAGAGTCATGTGAATTATTATTCAATTGTTTTATATAGTAATTTTTTTTTGCTTTTCTTAAAAGTTCTATAAATTTGTTTTTATACTGATTATAATGATCTATATTTTCTTTTGTGGGTAAATATTTCATGATTTTATACAGTCTTTCTTTTTCGTTTGCAGATTTTATTAGTCCTTTGGTCATCCAATCATTTCTGCTTTTTTCCTTGTGACTTATTTTAACCTCATTAGTACTAACTTCAATTACTTTTTGAATTTTGTGTATTAATAAATTTGTAGCTTCGTCTAAAGAATTTGTTAAAAAAATTTCGTCCCACGATTCCGTTTGTGCGTTAAATATTAATTTTGAGTTGTCAGTGAAATATTTGTATTCAAGGTTTCTTTCATTTTTTGCCCTTGGGCAGTTCTGGTTTTTATTTTGTGAAGATATCAATAATACAGTGGAATAATGATCTGTAATATCGGTTTCATAGAAAATGTAAGAAAAAATATTGGAAATATCCTTTATAAAGCAGTGATCAATGCAGGTTTTACTGGTGGATCGTGTTACTTTATTTATGCATGATAAAAAACCATTACTTGATAAAATGTTTAAATATTCTTAATAGTGTGGATTTGTCTGTATTTTGCAAGAAAATAGAATACATTCCATCTAATTCCTCATCTTTCTTTACGTTATAATAGTAATCATTTATTGATTTATGGGTTAATGAATTTCTTCAAAGCAATAAAAACAGTATGTCCTCCATCCTAAAACACAGATAATATGATGTGTAAGACGTGTCAATCCCTACACATCTCCCTGATGCATAATGCAATTACTATGGACATAGACAAAAAATTATGAAAAATGTTTCACAAATAATGTCCTTTTAAGTCCAAAAATCATCAAAACTAGTAATGTTTATTGTTTGTGTTTTTGACTGGCGGTCGTTGACTGGCGGGGATATCTATCTGTCACTCGAGGGTTGCCAAGTCTAACGACGATCACGTCCCGTGGTGGAGGGTGCGAAATGAATCTTTTACATTTGCTGGTTTTGAATTTTTTTCGTGAAAATTTACTAGGTATCATGATTATAAGCATCTTTGGTAGATTGTTCGATCCGGAATGGGAAAGATCTCCTATTTATGAAAATCTTTTTGGTATCATCTAACCGTTGCAATCAGTGCACAAACACTGTGACATATAACCCGCTGCCCTATCAATACAAATCTAACATATAGGTCGCCTAGCCGTGGGGATGCAGTGGTCGGGATGAATATCACGGCAGCAACTGATGATTTGGGCATGTCTGGTAAGAACGTATGAAGTGAAACTCGCTAACTTCACAAAGTTGAAGACTTTGTACAATTTCTTGAAAGATGATGAAAGATATGTCTGATTTGGCAGGGTAATGTCGCAGCCAAATGGCAGTCACTCTTTCTAACACAGTCCGGATCGAAAGATGACGATGCTCGTGAAATGTATTGATACTTCTAAATATGATTTTGGGAAAAATGTCACGAATAGTCTTATAAAGCATAGTAGAGTATATTTCAACAATTGGCGGAACTTACTCCACTGGGACCAGAAGGGTGAAACGGGATATTAATGCACAATCTGGCAACCCTGTCGCACCCTCACAAAATGGCCGCTGACAACCACACAAGTCACCGTGTTGTGATTGAATAGCATGGAATTAAACCTTCCTGAAATTGTTGCACCCCCAAGCAATGGTGATGATAACTTGCCTGCATGTAAATTGCTTTCATCTCCGTTCATTGGGGTGAAAGAACTTGTATTGCCTCTAATATCCCCCTCTGGAATAGAAAATCTCGTTCAACTCTTAGCTAGCAGCAATAGATTTTCCGTGAAGTTTGTGAGTATTTTAACAGAAGGCAGAATCAATGTATCTCATTACCATGGAAAATGCATAACTTCCCATACTATTGTTCATATTATATAGAAGCCTATTTTATTAAAATATGCAAATGCTTCAGAACGTAGTTGTCTATCGAGATTTCTGAATGTAATGAAAAAAGTTTGAAATAACATAGTGGATGTAGCTCAACCTGTGCACCTGAATCCCGCTTATCCGGGTAGGATTGTAAACTGCAAGAAGGATTTTCTGTTGTTAAGATGTGTTTCCTCCCTTAAAAACAAGCTATCATGCATAAAAGATGAATCCGAATTTTATATTTAAATACGGACGAGGTAGATGTGCGCCTTTGGGGGTAAAAACAAATAGATATGGTGCATTCGTTCCTTCAAGGTGGTATAAATTGGTAGAGCATCTAAAATACGTGGAAAAAATATTGTATCTCATTTTCTGTGAATTCACTTTAAATGTTCTTATGCTGACATGAGCACGCTCTGCGTTTCGAGTAGCTATATACGATTCTCACGAGAAAATACTTTTATTTAGATAATTGTAGAGACTCTGAAAACAGGATCCTATGCCTTTTGAATGTTATACATGTACATCACGAAACACTATGTCAATAATAACCTACGAGGGTTGTCACAAAAAATAGAACCCACATTTTTTCAGGCACAAGGAATCTTTTATTTGAAAAAACGAATTTGCCATTGGAAACGTTGACACTTTAGCTATTTGTCTACATAGTCGCAATTTTGTTACGCATTTTTCTAGACGTAAAATCCTGTTTTGCACTCCTGCCCCAAGGAAGTCCGCCGTCAGCCCGTTTAGAAACTTGCAACTCCTCGTCCGTCTCGAGCCGTTGACCGCCTAAATGCTCTGTCAATTTCGGAAATGTAACGTCAGGGCTGTAAGGGGGATAGGCAATGACTTCTCAGCCAAATCGCTCGATTTAGGCCCAATTTCACCAACATTAATATTATGGACCAATGGGAAAATACCTTATCTAAATGTAATTTGACAGAAGCTGTCAAAGTCTCAAAATATCAGTGATTTCTATTAAAATATTGAATAAAATCGTGAAAATTCGACTGTATTATAAACAAGACCACTTCTTGATTCCAACATGATGCTTTTGTACAGAAAAAACAGAACAACTTTCATGTATTTTGATATATGTTATAGGTTTACATTTAACAATCCGTTATCCCCTCAGCGAATGGGAATGCGGCAAATAATAGGTCGATTTTCTAGCTGTTAAATTTGGCAGCAGATTTGGACGTTTGCTAATGCATGGCAATCTCGAATTTGCCTGTATTTTGCAAGAGAATAGAATATAAAATACATTCCATCCATAAATTTACGGGTTAAAATTAAAATATTGAATAAAATCGTGCAAATTCGACTGTATTATAAACAAGACCACTTCTTGATTCCAACATGATGCTTTTTTACAGAAAAAACAGAACAACTTTCATGTATTTTGATATATGTTATAGGTTTACATTTAACAATCCGTTATCCCCTCAGCGAATGGGAATGCGGCAAATAATAGGTCGATTTTCCAGCTCTTAAATTTGGCAGCAGATTTGGACGTTTGTTAATGCATGGCATGTCTGTATTTTGCAAGAAAATAGAATATAAAATACATTCCATCCATAATAGTAATCATTTATTAATTTACGGGTTAATGAATTTCTTCAAAGCAATAAAAACATTGTCCTCTTCATCCTAAAGCACAGAAAGATAATATGTGTAAGACGTGTCAATCCCTACATCTCCGTAATGCATAATGCAATTTCCATGGACATAGACAAAAATTATGAAACATGTCTCACAAATAATGTCTTCTGTCCAAAAATCATAAAATATTAATGTTTATTGTTTGATTGCCTTTTTCACTGGTGAGGTTATCTATCTGTCACTCGCAGGGTTGCCAAGTCTAACGACGATCACGTCCCGTGGTGGAGGGTGCGAAATGAATCTTTTACATTTGCTGGTTTTGAATATAAAGTAGGAATACAAACATAGTACTTATGATAGTTGGAGCTAGACTGATAAAACTTCTTGAAGAATATTTGAAAAATGTGAACACCGTCATGGTCTGTTGTCAAATTGCAAATGAAGTATCTGAAAATTCTTACATACAGTGGACCTTCGTCATAGTTTACTATACTGACTATGATCACTTTTAGCAGATGTGTTGTATCATCAAATTGATGAACAAATATAAGAAAGTTCTTATATACCTACATACAGAGGATTTTTCATGTAAATTTACTAGGTATCATGATTATAAGCATCTTTGGTGGATTGTTCGATCCGTAATGGGAAAGAATTCCTATTTATGAAAATATTTTTGGTATCATCTAACTGTTGCAATCAGTGCACAGAATCTGTGACATATGATTTATGGCATAACCCGCTGTCCTATCAATACAAATTTAACATACAGGTCGCCTAGCCGTGGGGATGCAGTGGTTGGGATGAATATCACGGCAGCAACTGATGATTTGGGCATGTCTGGTAAGAACGTATGAAGTGAAACTCGCTAACTTCACAAATTTGAAGATTTTGTACAATTTCTTTGATGGAAGATATGTCTGATTTGGCAGGGTAATGTCGCAGCCAAATGGCAGTCACTCTTTCTGACACAGTCCGGATCGAAAGATGACGATACTCGTGAAATGTATTGATACTTCATAATATAGGATCCTATCGAACATCCTTACTGTCAACATGTATAACCCGAGGTACCGACGGAGTTATTTTGCGGCGTCATGGAAATAATTTTAAATTTTCATTTGCATTTCCAAGTGTTGTGCAACGATTTTGGGAAACATTCCACAAATACTCTTATAAAGCATAGTAGTAACAGTTGGCGGAGCTTACTCCATTGGGATCAGGGGGTGAAACGGGATATTAATGCACAATCTGTCAACAATGTCGAACCCTCACAAAATGGCCGCTGACAACCACACAAGTCACCGTGTTGTCATTGAATAGTATGGAATTAAACCTTCTTCGTATATGTTTTGTGACTGGGACCAAGGGTTGACAGATCCCACACATGTGTCACTCGATGAGTCTTGAAATGTAATAATCAGATGTATTCAAATAATGTCTAATATAAATATAACCTAGAATGTGTACTCGTGAAAAAAGAAAAATATGGCAAATTTGTAGGTTTTTTGCAGGTTTTAGGTTTGCTAGTAGTTTTAAGGCATAAATTTGGGAATTTCTTAATGGCTGTGAATATAGTGTGGATGTTTGTTCAGTTCCTGAACAACGAAAAATATTCTACTTTATGGATGTATGGATATCAAAAAACCTGAATGGTTTTGTGGGAATATCAATCTTAGGTGCCATAATGGTTCTGATGAACGGCAAGTAAATGAATGAAAACGAGCAATATCTTTTGGTAGAGCCTGTCATCAAGTAGGTGCTATCTGCAAGAGGTTTCTAGGACAAAACACCCAGTTGAATCAGTAAAATCGCATATCAATCGAAGAAAATAATATAAACATGAATAAAAAATCAACAATAGTAATTAAAATATGAATTTAATTCAAAAATCAAACATTTCTTTAATTTTGACTGAATTATATGTAATTTCTTAATATTCAATAAGCTGGTGATGATTCAATGACAAGCTGTCATCTCATACTTTGACAGTATTTTGTTTTCAACATTTCATAGCTATTGGTTGCTAAAGTTTGTTGATTGGAACTTGAAGCTCATTCGTTGTATTTAACGGACTGTTATTTTATAGGTGGAGAATAACTGACTGTTGATTTGACAACCTTGGTGAAATCGACCCTAAGTCCTTTATTTGTTGTGAGACATGAGGCTGCGCATTGTTGTGGTGCAGTCTGATGCTTTGCAGGGTTTTCCCCAACGACGATTTTGGATTGCCCGTCTCAGCTTTTTCAGAAGCCTCATGGATTTCAACCGCCTGTTCCAGGATCGTTATTTGCCGATCTTCGAACAATATTCGTTATAAATTCCTCGGAGATCGACGGCCTCCATTTGAGGACATGTAGAATACTGATACACGTTTCCCATATACTTCACTCAACTGGCGATGAATTTCTATGGGTGGTGACGTTTGTGGGTGCAAAAATCGAGTGCCCGCAAAAATTTTGTACCTGGCTGTGACGGCGATGTAGGCCTCCTTGCGCATGGCTGTCATGCCGTTACTGAGTGTCTGCAATGCACACCTATTCCTGCATAGGCCAAACATCCCAAAAACTCATGAATTTATAACGATCTAAATGAGTCGATAACTAATCGAGTAGGCGTGAGGCTTTCAAAAAATATTAATAACAATTCAATTAGTTCAAACTGTCATTTACTTTCGTCCATCTCAAGTGACAGCTTCTCGAGTCTAATTACCGGGACGTGTAAGTCATTGCAACTTAATTACTTTTTTTGTGGATTATAATTTCAAGCCTAGTGTTTTCACGTAGTGATAATCTGGAGGTGCAAGGATATGGTATGTACTCTATTCACCTGTTTTATGTGAAAGCATGAGTTTTTGATTTTTATATTTTTTTTTTTTTGAAAGTTGTTTTTGCTAGATTTGTTTCCTATAAAATTAATTCATTTCGGGTTAAAAACTTTTGGCTGCCCTTTGGTGCAGCTGAGATAAATGTTATCTTAAAGAAAGGAATTTTTAGACTAGGGGCATGTAGGTTTCATCTGCATCTTGCTGTCCCTTCTTGGATTTGTGAGGTGCTGAATCATATCAATAGACTATGATACTTTGGATTACTATTATAGCAATAGGCGTACTAACGTCAACACTCTTTTTAAATTTCACACAGTTTCTCAGGATGTTAAAAATGCACTTCTCAGAATTAAATCGCTTGCCATAGATGCTAATGGTTTACATCTTGAAATGACCTTATTGTGTTCCCATAAAACCATCCCCTACATTATAAATATGATAAACTTGTATATTTTAGATAGAGAATTTCCAGACTCATGGAAAATTTCCAAAATTATACCAATATCAAAGAAGTCTGAAATTAATGACTACAATGATCTTCGCCTCATAAGTATTTTACCAAGCTATCAAAACTGATGTAGATTATGTTGGACCAACAAATAAGAGATTATTTAACTGAGAACAATTTGTTACCAGACTATCAATCGGGATTTAGGAAAGGATTCAGCTGCGAAACTGCACTGCTAAATATAACTGACGACATCTTCAAAGCAACGGATTCCGGAAAAACCACCGCTCTCGTGCTCTTGGACTACTCCAAGGCATTTGATAAACTAAATTACGAAATGCTGTTTGGTATTTTACACTATATAGGGTTTTTCGAATCCGCTAATATGCTTATCTGCCACTATTTAACTAACAGAACACAATATGTAGAAACAGATAAAGGTATGTTCTCCAAAGATGTCATCCCATCGGGTATTCCACAAGGCTCCATTTTAGGACCTCTGATTTTTAGTATTTATACCTCAAACCTTTCCCAATGTCTCCGAAGTTATCAGGTACATTGGTATGCTGACGATACTCAGCTTTATTTTTCTTTCAATCCTCACGAGAACTGTGATGCATTGGCCATTACGAGCCCCTTCCCACTTCAATTGGCCCAACTATTGAAATCTTAGTTTTTTCATGTCAAACACAAACAATGAAAATGTAACAGAGTGTTGTAGGTTTAAAATATTAACAATGAATATTTTGATAATATATAGTAGAAAACACCAACTTTATCACTACCTAATCAAATCTGCAGCATATAAATAACACATGTTGCAATTACAGCATATCAACCTAGTTTCATTTCAATGCAAAATAAGTCTATAACGCATAGGTGGCTGTGAAAAATAAAATCCATGACAATTGTTTTTATTAATCACAACTGTCAGAATACGTTTAAAATAGTTTTGGGTAGTTAAGGTTTTGAAAATGGGTAGAGGAAAGGTTATTAGTGAGAAAATTCGGTTACTGATAATTAAATTTTTTAATTCTGGGAAATCAAACTCAGAAATTGCAACATCTACTTAATCACGATTCGATTTCGACTTTAGAAACGATTTGATCTATCTCTTTTCTTTGAAGGCGTATGAGGTATAGAGTCAATCTACCTGATGCCATTTTTGAAGCTATTAGTTTCCTAGATACTACAATAGAGACATAGTGAGCCGCAAACATGAGGATTATCATGGAATTTCTTGTACAATTTCAGTGCAAAGGGTTTGTCGCATTATTGAGCGCTGATTCTTCAATAATCTTTATTTGTGGAGCATCCTTCAGTATTATAGCTGTGAGCATCAAACAGAATGAATTCTAAGCAGAAACTGTCAAATATATAAATGATCATAAAATGTACATTAAATTGCTTAATATTCCGTGAACGAGGTATAGGGGAGAATGGTGCCGATGTCGCACAGAATTGATTTATTTAATCAACTCGGCTGATAAAAAGCTGAGGAATTTAAATGAGAAATAGAGTTTCCTGTCTCACAAAATTACACGTCATCTCAAAGAAATTGCAATATGACATTTTGAAAAATCGGTCTGTTTCACCTCCGAGCAGTCCTGAGTCAGAGTCGCTAAATTTTTGATAGAAGGGCATATCAATAATCTTCATTCGTTCGACCTAGGACACTCTTGGCCAATCTTTCACTACGCCTCCATTAGGTTTCACGTCTCTGTCGGTGTTGGTTGCTAACAGCTTCATTCCGTTTCATGGCAACGCTCAGCCTCAAGTTGCGGTAAAAACACAGATAGATGCAACTCAGCTGCTCTTTGGGAATTACTATACATTCCTACCTGACTCTTTTCTTTCCAAAATTTAAGGAATTTCTTGGAAGAAATCGCTTGCAAAATGATGACGTGTTGAAAATCTTTCAACAGTCAGTAAGACTATACCATCATGCAGTTACAAGTATAAATAATATATATCGCTAGCAAAACAACCGCACGCGTTTATGTTTGCTGTTCGTATTTAGGCAAATAACTCGAATACGCAACCGGATGCACCACCACGATCTGCCATTATGAGTGATCCAGTGTGCAGTTATTGTGACTCCTCTATTAGTGCTAGCACAAAAAGTGTTAAATGTGAAGGTTTTTGTGGGAAGTTTTTTCATGCCGTTTCCTAGGGTTTATCAGCTGATGTGGTAAAAACCATTGAAAAGAGAAACGGATTGTCGTGGAAATGTAATCCATGCCAATCGTGTACCAGCGAGGTGCACGCGATTCTAGATGCTAGACTATCCAGCTCGGAGAACGAAATTCATCAGCTATTTTCTAGTGCTTCTAGAAATTCTGGAGATTGCCGTGAAAAAAATAAGTACTGAGAGTTACCTAAAATTAGTGATACGAAATCGTACTCTGCTATTACAAAAGACAAATCAACCTAAAGATGCAACGCAAAATACACAAGCCACTAAAGCCGACATGCTTCATCACGTGAATCCAGTCTTCAGCTTTCGGGTGTCAAGAACGTAATGAATGGGGGGATCCTAATCGGTTGCAACTCTGATGACGACGATCTCAAGCTCAAGAAAATTGCTGCACAGAAGCTTTCTGACAAGTACGAACTCACGGAGGTTGTTGGATTCACTTCTAGTGTACGGGTAGCGTGTATGACTAAAAAACAATCTGCGGAAAACTTTATTAATTCCATTAAGTCTCAAAATAAAGATGTGCTAAGTGAGAAATTTGAGTAAAGTTATAGAAATTAAGCCAATCAAGAAAAGAGATGACATTTTCCAAGCCATCTTTCAATTAGACTACGGTACTTATAACAAAATTATGTTTGTCAACAAGGGTAAGTTATTCGTGGGGTATGATGTTTGTGGCGTGTATGATGAATTTTCTATTCAATTGCAGTGGTTTCTCCCATTTTTCTGATCAATGTAAGAGCCAAGCTCACGGTCCTGGGTGTGTTGATAGCCACCTACTGAAAAACTGTAAGGCCACGAACTTAAAATGTATTAAATGTGTTAGAAATAATGTAGACAAGAATACCAACTATGACATGTCACATGCGGCTTGGCATTCTAGGTGCCCATGCTATTTACAAAAAGTTGAGGAATTTAAAGCTAGGTTATTTTTTTCTTAGTTCGGATTTTCCCGGTGAAACCCCCTACGAACAGATAAATACTCAGAATTTTGTAACAGTTTCTACCTTTTCTGATCATCGCATCTCTGTTTACTACCAGAACGTACGCGGTATGAACTCTAAGTTTAAAGAATTCTTTGTAAATACCGCTATGTCTAACTATGATATCATCTGTTGTACTGAAACTTGGCTGCAGGCTGCAGTACTTAGTTCTGAATTATTTACTGACAAATATGTTGTATTTAGAGCGGACAGACATTGCTCTGCGATGGGGTGTACTAGAGGAGGTGGTGTCTTAATTGGTATTCGCAATCAACTTGCTGCATCAGAGGTAGATATGGCCTTTATTAGAGACGATATTCCCAGTATTGACATAGTTGGAATCAAACTTAGATATAAAAATGAGGTGACTTATTTCTTTGCGATATACATACCGCCTGACACGAGTACTTCCTGCTATGAAAGATTCTTTGAACATCTAGTATCGCTTGATTACCTCTTTAACAAAAGTATTTTTAGTGTGCCCGAATTTGTTAATGAAAATCACCCCCAATCTTCTCACAAGCAGAAAACAATTCAGTCATTTATGGGTTTCTTTGATCTTTCTCAATTCAATGATGTTCGGAATCTAAATAAGCTATTAGATTTAATGTTATCAAATGAACAATGTAGCGTCGTTAAGGCTTATGATGACCTACTACCTGAGGATGTTCACCATCCTCCGCTTGTCATGATAATCAACATGAGCTTCCATTCTAAAAACAGTATCAAACGCGCCAGAAAATCTTATAATTTCAGAAAAGCCAATTTTGTGGCACTATATGAGCAAATAAGCTTAGTTAATTGGACGTTTAACAGATGTAAACGTAGCTTTAGAAACATTTTATAAGTCTCAAATCTCTCAAATTTCCAGTTTGGCTAACGATGAAATGATTAGAGACATTAAAAGAAAAAATTTACTACACAAAAAGTCTAAAAAGGATAAAAGTTTGATCACATACACTAAGTTCAAAGCCTTGAGGACCAAAATTAAGCGCGATGAGCGTAACGCATATCAAAAATATCTAGTAGATATCCGAAGTAGCTTATCTCAGGATCCGAACAAATTCTGGTCATTTATCTGTAATAAAAGGGGACAAAAGTCCACCATCAGCCAAGTTAACTATAATAGTAAGCAGTATGACAAACCCAATGGAATTGCTAATGCTTTTGCGCTATTTTTTCAATCTGTATATACTATGCCCTCGAACGCAACAGATATCAATATTTCGGACTTGCATACTAACAAAATACTTTAGAGCTTTTCCAAAGAAGGTTTTAAAGTGTTAAAGCAAATGAAAAATCAATTTACCTCCGGAACCGATGGAATCCCATCATCTTTAGTGCGTGACTGTGCCTACGTCTTCGCTCATCCCTTGACAAAGATCTTCAACCTATGTTTAAAGACTAACACGTTTTCTGAAATCTGGTGTGAGTCAAAGGTGCGTCTCATTTTCAGGTTGAAAATTATAGACCGATAACCCAAGGCCTTAGAAACTTTGCTTCATAATTTCCTGTACCACAATATATATTTCCAAATAAGTACTTCTCAGCATGGCTTTATGAAGGGTAGATCAACCATAACTAACCTACCCTGTTTTACACAGTCAGTCTCCTCTGCATTAGATGCTAATAGTCAGGTGGATGTAATTTATACAAATTTCAGTAAAGCATTTGACAAACTTGATCACAGTATTCTATTAACGAAGCTGAGCTATTTTGGATTCTCCCCCAAGCTTTTATCCTTTCTTAAGTCATATCTATCAGGAAGAAAGCAATATATTGAATATGAAGGTGTCAAATCCATTGAATTCTTATTAACCTCAGGGGTACCTCAAGGCTCCTGCTTAGGTCCTTTGCTTTTCATACTGTTCATAAACGATATTGTTAGCGACATCGAAAGTAGCCACTTAATCTATGCTGATGATCAGAAAATGTTTTCCAATGTCGACTGCAGCACTGACTGTGCTTGCTTACAAAAAGACCCAGCCAAAATAGTTAAATGGTGTGCTGTAAATCGACTTCCAATCAACTACAGTAAATGTAGTGTTATGTCTTACACCAGAAAGCTGGATATTACTGCATTTAACTACAAAATTGGCAATCATTCTCTGCTGAGAGTAAAAGGATGCAAGAACCTGGGTGTGATTTTTGACATGTTACTTAGCTTCAATCCTCATATTGAGTACCTTATTAATGCCGTCAACAGATTATTAGGATTTGTGATACGTAACCCAAAGGAATTAAGTAACAAAGATGCGATGATTATGCTTTATAATTCATTCATACTGTCTAAATTAGAATATGGACGGCTAATATGGAATCCATGCTATGGCTCTCTTGAGAAGATTCAACGGAAATTTCTGAAATTTCTTTCATTCAAAATTGACGGTACGTACCCACCTATTGGGGTCCCACAGGAAGACCTGTTAGGTAAGCATAAGTTTACCAGTCTTGATAACAGAGGAAAGATTCACTCGCTAATATTCCTGCATAAAGTAGTGCACAGCAGTTACGATTGTCCATCATTTCTGGCTCAGATCAAATTTAATGCTCCAAAATTTGTTACTCGCAACACACTCACTTTTTACCTACCTACCCCACGAACTAACTTACTGTTGCACTCACCTTTGTACTCGATGTGTTCATGTTATAATAGTCGACAGAGTACATTTGATTTGTTCAATACAAGTATTTCGAATATTAAGAGAGTTTGCAGTGGAATGATTTAGTTTTTAGTTTTCGTTGTATTTTTATACAGGGTGGCGCATCGAAAACGAAACAGCATTTACTGGCAGCTCAGTTTTTTTTGGAAAAACGCTCGGACCCGTCGATTTTGTTTTCGAGGGGGACACAAGTCTGGTAAAAAATCACGTTAACACGTGCTGCCCCCTGGGCGGGGGTGACACCAACCCTAAAATCTTAACTGGAAAGGGGGGTCGAGTGATACCTTATTTCAAAGGTCTTTCAATTCCCTTTATAATGCTGTAAAATACATGAGCTTCAGTTCAGTAGTTTTGAAGATTTATTGATTTAAAGCTTAAAGTAGACTTTAATAGGTACATCAGATTAGTTTGTAGTACTTTCAGAAAAAATTTGACTAAAAGAATTTACTATATATAAGTAAATGCTTTTATTCACTACGCCCATGGTTTGTTTATCATTTTATTGTTGAAAACAGATAGCCATTGGAGCGTTTTTTTTGTGGCAAAAAAGTTATTTCTTGAAGAAAGATACGGAAATATCTCGTACTTATTTCAAATAGGAATTTAGTACATAGTTTGCGATTGATTTGACCAAACTTTGTTGCTAAAATAACTTGTAACGCTTTATTAAATAAATTAACCATGGTATATTCCACAGCAGAAAGAGTTGAAATTATCGAAATATTTTTCGTAAATAGTCAGTGCGCTAATAGAACAGCAGAAATATTTAATGATCGACATGAGAACATTAACGTGCATCGAAAATATGTTCTAGAACTTGTAGCTAAATTTCGGGAAATTGGGTCAGTCGCCAATAAAAAACGTAACATTGAAAATCCCATAAGGAACCAAGCAATAGAAGTGGGGGTTTTAGGGCAAGTTTATGTAGATCCTACGTTAAGTAACCGCAAATTGGAGACTGTGTGTGGTGTTAGTCGACGTACTGTCCAACGGATTCTAAAGGCCCATAGTTTTCATCCGTATAAAATTCACCTGGTACAAGAACTCGATGAAGACGATTTTGATCGGCGATTACAATTTTGTGAAGATATGAGTGAGCGAATTGTAAACGATGAACATTTTCTATTAAACACTTGCTTTTCCGACGAATGTTCCTTTTCCTGAAAAGGCGTAGTAAATCGTCATAACTGCCAATATTGGTCCGATTCTAATCCCAGAATTTATCATGAGGTTCATACACAGCAGCCACAAAAATTAAATGTTTGGGCTGGTATTTTTTGCGATCATTTAGTTGGTCCTTTTTTCTTACCTGGAAATTTGACCGGTGAAATGTATGGAATTACTGGAAGACGCCATAGATCTTGCATTAACAGCCATAATTGAAAATCAGAATGATCGGCGCTACATTGCGAATAGGTTGATGTTCCAACAGGATGGTGCCCCACCACATTACGCATTACGTGTTCGACAATATTTAGATCAGACGTTTCCAGATCGATGGATTGGTAGAAGAGGTGCCATTGAATGGCCCCCAAGATCGCCAGATTTATCAGCTTTGGATTTCTTTATGTGGGGTCATTTAAAAAGCAAAATCTATGCTACTCAGCCAACATCATTTGAAGACCTGTGCCAAAGAATTGTGAATGAGTGTCTTCAAATTACTCCTCAAATATTGCAAAATGTGCGGAAACGTTTTCAGCAAAATCTTTATTATTGCATGGAGAGTTATGGCGGCCATTTTCAACATTTACTTGCCTAACGGGTCAGTTCATTCTTCATTTTAATTACTTTGCTGCCAAATGTATTGATCTCCACTAAGGATGATGTATTAGTTTTATTTAAGCTTTAAATCAACAAATCTTCAAAAGTGCTGAACTGAAGTACATCAATTTTATATCATTAATAAAGGGAATTGAAAGACCTTTAAAAGAAGTATCACTCGGACCCCCCCTTTCCATCTAAGATTTTTGGGGTGGTGGCACCCTTGCTTTGGGGGGGGTAAACGTGATTTTTTTGCCAAAGTTGTGTCCCCCTCTAAAACAAATCGACGGGTCTGAGCGTTTTAAAAAAAAAGCTGAGCTGGCAGTAAATCGCGTTTTCGCTGGATATGGTTTTTCTACTTTTCTAGTAGTAATTGAACTGATTTCAGATTAAAATGTCAGATGAGTGTATTACTGCAATGATGAGCAAGATTTGAACACTCTTACGGTTCGATAACTATGATGCTCACTACTTACAATCTCCTATTTTTATCAAGTTTGCTCACAGCGCTAAGGGCGGAGGAAACGGCTTATATCCCTGTCAGGATGTTTGAATCTTCAATTAATTATCGTAATCACACAGCACATGAGGGTCAATTTCCAATAATGCACGAACGGACATGCAGTACTAACAACCCGAGAAACGCATAAGCACTATTTTATTTATTCTGGCGTCAGGCTGAACGTATAGGCAACCAGACTCACGCAATCCTCTTATTTCTACGCCATCATCTATGCCAGTGGTCGCCAACCCATGCCGGTAGCTCGCAAAGGCAATTCTGGTGGCTCATTACATATCTTAAAAAGATGTACAAATCATAGGAGCTTCTGAAATTTTTGTGAATTCTCATAATAAACACAAACAGCGGCAACACTTCGGTAAGGGATTTGTTCGAGAGTGATCTCGGTTACTTTGAACGCTATAAATACGCAAGGCGCGGAGACAGTGCGCCCATTCCGCTAGCGACCAAGCTACAGCTGATCAAGGCCATCGCCAGACCTCAGCTCGCTTACGCCTCCGCGGTCTGGGGGTACGCTGCCCCCAGCTACCGCAAGCGACTTGCTGCTCTAGAGATGAAGCTACTCCGGATCGCCACCAGTGCACCATCCTACGTAAGAAACTCAACCTTGCGTAGGGACCTGCATTGGGACACTATTCACGAGTACATGAGGAAAAAAGCGGAGAAGACCTTCCAGAAAGCTCAGGACCACCCGACGAGCAGCTATGATTCCTCATGGACTACCATCCGGACGAGAGGCCTCGCAACCGCCAGAACCAGGTACCACTAGACCAAGGTCCCAGTTGGCACCCGCTAACTGGAACCGTGACTATGAGACTAGGAGAACTCGCGGTTGCTCCCCCCCCACGGCGTGGATGCAGAGGACCAGGACCACCGGGACCAGGACCCACCGTGACCAGGGCCCACCAGGACCAGGCCCGCCACGACCAGTACCCACCACTCCAGTACCCTTCAGGACCAGGACCAGGACAATATATAGGTAAGAGGACTTGAACTGTTGATTTTCGAAAACAAGAGTTTCAAGAGAACCTAGCAGACCGTCTATCGATGATCGCTTAACGACATCGATAGAATGTGCGAGGTAAAGGGAACCAACCCGGCGTTCCCAGACACTGAAACACATGAGAAGACGTTGTAGCAGACCGCAGGTCACGCAAAACGCATGGCCTACCGAGACGCTGATGAGTCGGGCCACGCGGAGGTTAGGGTTTAGTGGGTATTAGGTGGTCTCCTCAAGACAACCTGGAGTCCCACACACGCCGTAGCTCGGGCTATGGTATGGTGCATAAACGCATTCCCCCTTCACCAAAAAAAAAAAAAAAACAGTGCGCCCAGTTTAAAACTGAACGGCAGTTGGGTTAGAGTCGGCCTGCAATTAAAAACATTATGAGCAGTAGTAAGTAGATGAAGACATACCATTTCCATCAGGAATAGGAAGAACAATATTTCTTTACAGAAGGTGAAAATGTATGTTTCTCACGTAATACATCTGTTTCCATTGCTAAAAAGGGAATATCGAGAGGCGCTATAAAACTTAATTAATTCGAATTTTGAAAAATCATTCCCATTACGTTCCGCAAACTGAACGGAGAAACTGAAACAGTAAAAAAATCAGCTAACAACAGACAATGTTTTTAAAAACAATCGACAAAAGTAAGGCTGCAACTGAACCATCATACCGGGTGTCCCAGATAATTACACAAAAGAAGAAGCCTTATGAAGACGAAGAAATGATAAAACAGGCGCTTTTAGAGGCTGCAGATTCATTATTTGTCAACTTTAGAAATAAAGACGAGACATTATCTGCTATAAAATCTATGCAACTTTCTGCTAATACAGTGATGAGACGAGTAGAAGTAATGAGCAATGATATAGTTTTACAGTTAAGAAATGACTTCGATAACTGCGCTTATTTTTCACTGTAGCTGGATGAGTCCACAGATGTCGTTGACACGTCTCAGATGGCCGTGTTCGTCAGGATGGTTTTTAGTGATTTTACGATTAAAGATCTTTTTGAGTTCATTCCACTAAAACGGCAGACTAGTGGGCAGGACTTGTTTTCTTCTTTAAAAAATATTATTTCTTCTGAGAGAATTTTAATGTCGAAAATCAAGCGTTACATAGAAGATTATTCAGATCTTTGGCCAATCAAATAGACTGTCAATACGGGGAACTACTTCTCCACTCCTAATGATATCATATCTGCCATAGTTCAATTTTTCAAACAAGGTGATGAATGGATTCCCGAACTGGAAAATTCAATCTGGCTTAAAGATTTTGGTTTTCTTGTGGATATTACAGGAAAATTAAATCGACTTAATTTGCAGCTTCAGGGGAGATACAAAGAACTAGCCGACACAATTTCTGATATAAAAGCGTTTATCAAAAAGCTTGAGTTTTGGGAGCAAAACTTAATCAATGGCGATACCAGGCATTTTCCTGTATTTTTTCAGAAAAGATATCTCACAGTCGATTAGAACCATATGACAGTATATATCATGTAGAAATAGTCTCTAGCTTGGAGGATAACTTCAAAAATCGTTTCAAGGATTTCAACGAATTTGCTATAGTGGCGCAATTTGTTGTTTCACCCTTCATGGAAATTGATCTCCAACAGTTTGCAACCTCAGTTATGCAGAATCTTAGCGAAGACATCGCTGCGACAGAAATAGAAGTGATTACGTTTCAAAATGATTTAGCTTTAAAATCATTAGTCTCAAATGCAAAATGTATCTGGCCTTTAGTAAGTGAAGATAAATATACAGTTTTATGTCGCATTGCCTTGAAAGTGAAAGAGTTATTTAGTTCATCCTATGTGTGTGAATCTTCTTTTTCAAACATGAAGTTTATTAAAAACAAATGCCGTAAGCGACTTACAGATGAACATTTGGATAATTGTATTCGAATGACGGTATCAAATTACACTCCAAACATTACAAAAATTGTTCAGGCTTCTCATTGGACATGATTTTTTTATCTGGGCATGTTTCTGTTTAAAATAGTGCGACGCTTTTTTTTATTTTTAGTTACTTTTATTAAATCGTATGTGACATGCCATTGTAGCTGACAATTTTTTTTTCAAACACCTACGTTTGGTAGGAATAGATGTAGTTATGTATTATGTATAAGTTCATTTAAATTTATTAGTATGTATTAGTAAAATTATCAAAGTAGCTCAACACGCTGAAAAGGTTGGCGACCACGGATCTATGCGCTTACAAATTGATCAGGGTTGCCAGGTGTGGCGATTTTTCACCAGAACTGGTGATTTTATACCCGTTTGTATCCTTTACATATTTGCAAAAATCTGTATTTTATTAAATGTATCGAAGCGAGTCCAAAGTTATAAATACTAGAGGTCATACTAGATTCGCCCAGGGGGGTCATGAGTATTTCGATTCGCAGTTTTATAGTCCAGTGACCATGTGACCGCTAGACAACTGACGACTATGACTGTATAGTAGATGTGGTCTAATGCCATTGGCTACTTTCAAAATTATTCGCTGATTATATTGATAGTCAAAGGTCACTCAGAAAGCTTGGAAGTCCTACAGTGACACTAGCACTGTTTTACGCAACTTGCTGGTTCAGAAGAGCCATTTTTATCCGGAAGATGGTGTTTTAAATGAAACATAAAGCAAAAAAGTCATTCTTAGTCGTTGCGGTGCGTCTATATTTCATGTTGAAGGACGGCATCCCGTATCCTAGTCGGGTTACGGGAGCCGTTAAAATGAAGGGTGGGATTGTTGTCTCGACCGTCTGTTTGGAGGTACACAACAAGGAGGAAGGTAAACCGTCGAATATACCCCAGGGTGCTATATCACCGAAATGCCTCAGTTAGATAAATGCTTGTTCAAAGATCATTTTCAACAGTTCGCGGATTTTGTATCCCTATTCAGGTATACATGCTACAGAGCTTTGATAAAGTAAGGTTAAGACATTTCGTGACCGGAAGCATTTGATAATACATTCTCCAAATACACAGGGTATTCCAAAAGTTGGCGTCGAGCTGGAAACGAGGATACGCAAAGGGCATAGTAGCTACCAGAATAAAAAAATCTAGGTCGTGTACCTTTCAAATTATAGGGATTAACAGAAAATTGTAAAAATCGAAAAATCCACACCCTGTGATGATCTTTTAGGTCCCATTACTACAAATTTCAATTGTTTTTGAGGTAGTCGCCATTTCAAGGTGAAGCGAATATTTTCAACTTTCCACTTCCTATGCCAAGACTGGTGAGGAAGTATTGCTATCGCGAAACCTTTCGAAAATGAGATATACCAAGTGACATATAAATCTGAACACCCAGTTTAAATGGTTTTACTTTAATAAAAGTTGGTTAATGTATTTATCTTACTGTAAGTAACAAGTGAAAACATTTTCAGCCTTATCAGTTGGACATTCCGGTTTTTATACTGGTTTTTTTAATTCACTAACGCTCTAAAAATGAATATTTCAGCCGCAGTAAAGAATCAACGTTGGCGGATTTTGGTTCTTGACATCCTTTACGATCGGTTACGATGCCTAGAGTACGAAGATCGCCGCCTAAGGTTATTGACCTTAAGGGACCGTTTCTCCAGTATCAGGTCCATTGCAAATGAATGGTTTGTAGAACACGGAAGACCTATTGGAATGCGAAGTGTTTACCGACGAATGAGAAGTGTTGGCTTGTTTTCATAGCGGCCACACTGGGCCCTCCCTTTAACTCGAGAACACCGACGTAATCGCCTTGAGTGGTACAGACAACGGTCACTCTGGGATCAGGAATGGAACAGTATTGTCTTTAGTGACGAGTCTCGATTTTGTTTAGGCATGCACGATGGTCGTGCCAGGGTTAGAAGGCGACGTGGTGAAAGGAGGAATCCACAGTTTTTTGTTGAAAGACATGTTCATCACACTGTTGGAGTTATGGTCTGGGGTGCTATAGCTTATGGTTCCAGGTCACCTTTAATCTTCATCAGAGGTAACATGAACGCGCAGCGTTATATCCACGAAGTTCTAGAACCCCATCTTCTACCCTATCTTGTCACCCTGGCAGATCCAACTTTCCAACAAGATAATGCCCGACCACATGTTGCAAGAGTCACAATAGACTTCTTTCAACATAATGATGTCACATTGTTACCATGGCCACCAAGATCTCCCGACTTATCCCCAGTTGAGCACGTGTGGGATATGATGGGTAGGAGATTGTTCAATTTGCAACGTCCTCCTCAGACTCTAGAAGCACTTCGAGAGGAGTTGGTGGTTGCCTGGAATGAGATACCACAGGAGGACATTGACCACCTGATCAGAAGCATGCCTAGGCGCGTTGGAGAATGCGTAGCACATCAGGATGTATCCACACATTATTAAAGGTCAAAGGGCTTTAAAGCAGTGCAATCATTTTAAAATTTTTATCATTTACTTATTATGCTTCATTAAGTACTTATACAAAATTTTATTAAAATAAAACCATTTAAACTGGGTGTTCGGATTTATATGTCACTTAGTATATATATGACACGTACATCGCGAAAACCATGGCACTCATTCCCGTTTGTCTGTCTGTCTATCCGCTAATTTTATAACCACCTATAACTGTTTTTCAAAATATGTCAAACAGGAAAAAACTCTTAACTTCCTTTTTAGACATTTCAGAGGTTCCTGATAAGTTTCGGAAATTTTTTTCAGCGGTTGAAACGTGGGAGTTGGGGATTGTAGGGGGTAGTAAATGTAACGTCTTTAGTATTGAGAGATTCCTGCTCATTTTCAGACGTTATTTGGAGAGATGAAAATTGTTGTTGTTGGAATCTGTAGGTATGCGGTGAATGCCTGTAAATTGTTGCATATGTGGGGTCAGTGAAAGACCTTTCTTAAGAAGCGTCTATCTTAGTGATACTACGCACCTGTTAGATATGATAATTTACACATATTTCCGCTAAATCTGCGATGGAAACAGAAATATGATAGATTTGCGTTAAACATTGGGTGTCTGCGAAAGGTTGGAAAATCTCTATAAACTGGAGATACTACAGACCAAGATATGTGAATTGACCTAAACAAACCTTAGTCCAAAAGTTGATAGTTTGCGAGAGCTACAATTTTATTTTCTATTTTTCCGTATTGCTTGAGAAGTATTCCAAATCTTGACTCCGTGTTTTTTATGGACAAACTTCCAGAGGGCGCCACTTACAGCACTATTTCGGTAAATAACTTATCATAACTTCTTTGTGCTAGACTGCATACAACGACTGACCGAAAAATCTCGTATTTCCACAACAAAAAAGGTTTACTTGTTAGAAGTGCCTAAAGCTAACAGATTTCGAGATATTTGTTGTTAAGAGTTCCAATGCATTATTTGTACATAATGATGAAACATTTTTATAACATAATCATCAAGTTGCTTTGGATAATACCCGAGTAGCGTTTTTAACAATAACAAATGAGGATGACAACAAAACTAATAAACAGAAATAATAACTACAAAAATTGTTCAAAATGAGCACCACCTTGCCTAACACACTCTCGATCTCGACGAACCAATCCTTGCTGCACTATCCAAAGCATTGGGATGTTATTTTTCATTTCCTGGCAATGGTGGAAACTTCTTTATCGAAGATCATCTACAGTTTCGACTGGCGCATTGTAAACGCGTCGTTTTAAATCACCCCTGGAAAAGAAATCCATAGGATTTAAATCTGGTGATGTGGCCGGCCTCGACACAGGTCCTGATCGGCCTATCCACTGGTCTGGATAAACTCTAATTAGGTGCTCTTTAACTAATATACTAAAGAGGTGGAGCGCCGTCGTGCATAAACCACATATTCATGCGTGTTTCTAATGGAAGATCTTCCAGAAGAGTGGGTAATTGCTCTTCAAGAAATTGTAAATACCTTTGGCCATTTAGTCTACGTGGTAACCCAACGGTTCCTATTAAATACTGTCCAATTATTCCTGCCCAAAAATTAACTTGAAATTGTACTTGGTGGTGGGTTTGTATTATTGCATGAGGATTTTCGTCTGCATAAATGTGAATATTATGCGAGTTAATGGGCCCATCCCTTCCAAATCCTGCTTCGTCCAAAATAATATTAACGAAGTAAAACCATTCTCGTGGTTAAACTTCCTTAAGATCCATGTACAAAATTCTACCATCGCGGGGTTATCATCCGCGCTTAACCATGTACTTTTTGCAGGTGGTATGGATGGGGCAGTACCTCTTGAAAAATGGTATTTACAGTACATTTGGAAACTTGAAATTCTCGAGCTACATTCCTAACTCCAACTGTAGGATTTTCAAAGACAGCATCTGAAACATTTTCTTCACCTTCAGGTGCACGTACAGTTCTGGGAGCTCCACCATGTCGGCCCATATTTTGAGCAAAACTACCTAAAATCCGAATGGTGTTTACTACTCAAAATAAGGCTATAATCATTTCTTACCAGTTTCTCGTAACCGCTGATCCATTCGTTGGAAAGTCTTTGAATTAGGCAGGTATCTACTAGGGAATCTGTCAGCGTACAATCTTCGTGCTTTTAAAGCATTACATTTCTCCAATGCCTACATTAAATGCATATCAGAATATGCATCTAACGTATACTCCATGATGTTTAACAACTTATTGTCAACATAAAATTATTCGTAAAGTTTAAAGCAATATTATGACAAACATAAGAGACCATAGCAACGCTACTCAGATATTATCCAAAGCAACCTGATTATTATGTTATAAAAATGTTTTATCATCATGGTGCAAATAATGCATTGGATCTTTTAAAAACAAATATCTCGAAAACTATAAGCTTTAGACAGTTCTAACCAGTAAACCTTTTTTGTTGTGGAAATACGAGAAAATGATACTTTTCGGTCAGTTCTTGTATACAGGTTAACACAAAAAAGTTATGATAAGTTATTTAATGAAATAGTGCTGTAAGTCGCGCCCTCTAGAAGTTTGGCCATAAAAAATAACGGATTCTTGTTTCGCATACTAGAAAGCCTCCCTATACCGAGTTTTATGCCATAATCTGAAATACTTCTCAAGCAATAAGGAAAAATATAAAATAAAATCGTAACTTTGACACCCTGTATCTCGCAAACTATCAACTTTTGAAACTAGGTATGTTAAGGTCAATTCACATATTATATTCTGTAGTATCTCCAGTTTCGAGATTTACCACAGTTGATATGCAGAGGTCAAAGATTCATCGCACCCAAATGAACCTATCTAATCACGATTCGATTTCGCCTTTTAAAACGATTTAACTTATCTCTTTTCTTTGAAATCTCCAACGAAGTCAATAGGAAGTATAGAGTTAAATAATTTTTTAAATCGATAACGGGGATTCGATTTTGAGCAATTATTTTTTTGCTAATGATTTTCAAATACAATTCATAAAAGTGTGAATTAAATGGTGCTTTACATTTACATTCATTTTTAGCTGCCTTACATATTTTTTAAATCAATTGTGGGGGCCCGAAAATTCGGGCACCTTCTTCACCTAATCAGGCGATGAATCTCGGAATATTTGAAGAGTTCCCTGTGGTTGCATTCTCCTTTATATCTCATTCATATTTCATATCTGGGTCTCCATCGAGAAGGTACATGCGTTGTATATTGATGACGGCTGATAATGAACATCGTCACGTTGATGGAAAAATCATATTTTCCTCCGAAATGAGGGTACGTTCATAAATAACAATAAAAACTTTTTTTTTGGGGTAGGCAGAGGATTCGCAATAATTCTGAAAATAGGTCGAGTAGCATGATGTATCCCAAGGAGGAGAAAACATGGAAAGGGATAACTGTTCTGACCACTTTCCGTCAAGGGTGTGGAAACCGGTTTTATAGAGGTGTGCAAACAGAACGAAAGAATGAAGTTCTACGAAGCGACGTCAGTTTTACCATAAAATAGTCCGTAGAAATTAGACAAAAACGTTGAACTTCGAAAGTAACGCAGTACTCGAGGGCAACATTTCATTGAATCCTGAACATGCATCATCGTCTAAACTAAATATGCGGCCTGTAAATTAAGTTATGAGACTGCCAACTCAGCGTTCCATCTGGCAACACTGGATGCGCCAAGCTCGAGGTGGAGACAGAGAAACACATAACGCCTTCGGTACAAGTTTGAACTCGCTCGAGTCCATAGCGAGTTTTTTCTATAGTGTTCTAAAAATGAGTGACATCAATTTCGAGCTACAGTATACTATCAGGTTTGGTTTCAGACTTGGGCACAGTGCAACGGAAACTCTTACTAAACTTCAGCCGGCCTACGGAGAGAGTATTTTCTCAAGAGCCCAGGTTTTTTGGTGGATTGGGGCATTTTCAGATGGGAGAGAGTCGACTGGAGATGAACCACAAAGCGGCAGGTCTTCATCTTCAAGAACCGATGAAAATATCGAGAGAATCCGGGATGTTGTGCATTCAAATCACATCACGATATTGCTCCTTGTCACACAGCAATACCACTAAACGAGTTTTTGGCCATTAAAAACATTTCTGTGGCTCCCCAGCCTCCGTATTCACTTGACTTGAGTCCTTGTGACTTTCTTCTTTTTCCGAAGTTGAAAGATCACCTCAAGCGAAATTACAATGGGACAGCCGAAAACATTCAAACGGCTGTAACCTACCAGCTGAAGGCTATTCCAGTATTAGAGTTCCAGCAATGCTATGAGGAGTGAAAGAACCGTCTCCTGCGCTCTGGGCTTCAGAAGGAAGTTATTTTGAGGGTGACAATGTGAAATTGTAATTAGATTTAAATCAGATCGTCGGTTCATACTGAGAATGATTGGGAAAGAGTTAAATTTGACTCACACCACCGTTCATCAGAGATCAGGAGGCTCTGAAATGTCAAAAAACAAGTTAGAGCGATTGTAATTTTTTCGTTTTTTGTCCTCCACGCCGCCGCCACTGGACCGATCTTCACAAACTACAACTTTTTCGTCCTTGGCATAGTAATTATCTCACGTGAAAATTTTTCGTGATGTATATGTCATATAACATCCAAAAAACATAATAAGTAATTATCGAAATTTTTCACGATTACAGTACTTCTTCGTCTACAGGCGTGGAAAGTAAAACTGTCGAATATAGTTTGAACTCAAACCAACCAAAAATGCAAACACAACCTAACTGTGTTGAATTTAAACCCCATTTCGCGAGTATCCATCACGTTTTGATGTCACTGAGGTGACAGAGATCTACAAGTGACACGTTTGTATTAGTCTGTAACATAGGCAATAATGAATCCGATGTTTTTTGTATGCAAATGAACTTTCCTGAATAGAACAATTGTTAGCAAATAGAAAACAAATACGTCGCGTCCAAAAAACTAAACAATATACGGCTCTGTCTGGCCGTGTCGGATCCGTCAGAATTATGTGTCATTTGTCGATACGGAGAATTTTGAAATATTACTAAATAATGAGCTGTTAAAAGACAATAGTTGTGATATTAGAAGACTTATTCCAGGTCCTACGTACAGCTAACTATCCACCAAGGAAAACGTTAGCCAGATCAGTCTAGGCTTACCGAGATTTCGTACTAATTCGTACAGGCTATTCATTACCCCATAAAATCTTGATAGTTTATAATGACGTAGTGTCAACAGGCTGAGTAGAGACTGTGCGACTTTCAAGTAGGAATATGCAAAGAGCCATTATGTGTCGTCTATTTGGCGTGGGAGAAATTTTCTGGTTTGATTTTCGATAATCTGGATGCGGGACGCCTCTTAACATAAATCAAGAGGTCGCAAAGTGTAAAGAACCCCGCACGAAGCATATGAGAAACGGATCCCAATCGATTTGCCTCAAAATTCAGTATGATGTACTTCTCGCCTTTCTGAACAAAAGTTGTTATGGGACCAAAGCATTTCTATGATTATCGCGCCAGTTTCAGGGCATGTTGACTATTATATGTTTATGCTGGAATAGGTCTGACACGAGTTGTTCGAAAATTCAGGAAACCTAAAGAGCAGGTAGGTTTCAAAACACACTACTTTTAATACGTTTAGATATCTAGAAAGATTATCGATTGAATGCAAAGCTTACGTTTTCCTTAAACAAAAATGTTCAATCAGATCCAGATCCTTCATGTGACTGTATTGTTAGATCAGTTGGGTATAAACTGGAAAGGGCCTTCACCTATTGGAAGAAATTAATGGCAGTTGTCCACGGAATTAGTCAATGAATCTTGTTTTGTTCACTCCAACTATTCTTTATGTCGGAAACAAACTAAATAGTCAATAAAATTCACACATTAGTACACTTATTCTTTCCCGTCCACCTTCACAATCGACACAACCCTAATTTGACCTTGCATAGGTCATAATCAAAGACTTCTATGCCCTTGAAAAGCTAGTGAGTTTATTGAATTCTCGAGCAGCTCGTTTCAAATCTGTTCCAGCACTAACATATGAAAATCAACTTGCCTTGAAACTGACCTTGTAAGGATCATGGTCACAATCAATATGACACTTCCCAACACTTTCCTACAAGGTGTTTTATGGATTTTTTTTTGTATACTGATTCTCAGAGTTTTTGGTCAATCGATGCATTCACCATTTTTTCAAATCAGAAAAATGATCCGCATATTTCTCAGAAAGTAATCACAGGATTGCTTTGGTCCCAAGGACACTTTTGTTCGGGAAGGCAAGAAATATATCATACAAAATTTTTATACGTTTTGTGCCTAGTCCTTTCCTAGCGCGTGAGATAGATACTTTAAAGTTATTTCTTGGGATAAAAGGTAGCCTAATTGCTATTTCAGACTATAATCTATCAATGTACCAATTTTCAATATTAGTAGGGATGACCAAACATAAGTAATTCATACATACGTATATGCATTTACGGTGCCTCATGAGCCGAATACGTACCTGAAAAGGAAAAAATATATAATTAATTCAGTAGAATCGGTATAAAGGGTATTGTACCGTTTAAAAATAGATTAATTCAGGGTAATATCGGAAAACGTACGTGTTACTATAAATAAGTACCCACGTGAGAGAAAAAGGTATCTTTTTCATAGCATCGCCTTTAATGTTGCAATGCAATTGTAAAATATTAAACGGAAATGGCTCGGGTAACTACAGGTTATTAATAATGAACTAAAACCATAAATCCTTGTTTATCCTTTTGAATTATTGATAAGAAGGTTTTTTTGAGGCCGAGAGATAAAGTAGGTAGCTATTATTATCTAACGTATTATACGGTAATATTAGGTACAGCGCTTTTCGAAAAGGTTCCCCCTACATATTTTTTAAAAGGGTAGGTTAGCAAGCTGAAACTGGGGCGCATAAATAGGGGAAAATGGAAACGTTTGACCCGTTTCTCACATAAGAGCACACTCGTATAGCTCCATGTGGAATGAGTGTATTGATATTGAATTTAAAATAAATACAAAACTGTAGAACAAGCACATCAGCACAGAGTAAAAGCAAACAAGCACACTACAACACCATTATAAGAGATCCGAAAAGTTATTACTTAAATATTCTAAGGTATAAAAAGCTTAAATTATACGGTGCCAGACATTCTGAACGCCTCAGAAGAACAAACTGGATTCCATAGTAGTTAGAACCGTTTCTAGTTCTTTGTAGCCTTTGTTTAGGAATATCTAACTTATACATGTTACGTGTATTGTAACTATGAACATTACTGTGCATTTTATATACATAGATCCAAATTGTCGTGTACATAAGCAGATTAAGAATAAAAGTTTATCCAGCACAGAACATTGTGGGACATCACATAAAACTGTCGTTGTACTAGAAGTAATGTTGTTGAAGGTTACAAATAAGAAGACAAGAAGGACAAACAATTTGTAATGCCACATTTTATGTAGAAGAAAGTAAGATAAAAAAAAATAGCTGAGCAATGAGCACCACTTTCAAAAGCTACATTTCTCCCAATGAAGCTGTCAATTGCTAGAGATTGCCAACGACTGCACGATCGTGGTTTTCAAGCAGACTATATAAAACAGTTCAGTAAACTTTGTTAGCATTTGTCCATTATAGCGTAGTACTGCAACGCCAACTGGATTTTTACGTTTATTGCCGAAGGTAACTGGAAGCGATTATCGTAGAGTGGCTTACCCTGTATGACATTTTAACTGTGCAGTTTTTAAGGGTTGGCATTGAAAGGTTTGCTATAAATAAGGATATATTATCGGAAACCGACTGGCCATGGCAGAACGTGTGATTTTTCGAGTAGATGACCACATATCCTCTGTGAAATTACCGGTCAGGATCGATATGTTGCAACATGGGCGTAACTTTTCGAGGTGCAAACTGTGCATTGTTGTTCGCAGTCTAATTCGCAAAATTAGCTTTTCCGGGGACCGTTCGCAAAGAACAGCAATGAAGTTGCAATTGCATGCACGGATAGGATCTTACAACTATTGTATTGTCTCAGAATTAAATGACAATTTTCCGGGTACATGTAGAACACAAGAAAGGGAGCAAATTTGACTAGGCAGAAGACATTTTGAAGTAACGAATTTAATAAATATAGTCGATATTAGACATAGAGAGACTTTTTCAATTTCATGCCGCAGCACATATCTATTCCAGAATACATATATTTACAATGCGATCAAATTATACAATTCTTAAAGGATCCCCCAAACCAACGCGATTAATCCGCTGCGATATTCGTGGCGATATAATTCTCGCGAAATTCGCTGCGAACATCTGAGGGACTTTCATATCGAGGCGAAAAGACCGCAGTGGATTGGCAGTAAACGGTGTGAGAGTGTAGCTTGAAAATCAAATTAAAACATGTACTCTTCAGATGAAGAAGAAGCAATTCTATATCTTGCTTTGGCGGAGGAAGAACGGAGTAGGTATGTATTTCTTGCAATATCTAGGTCTCAAAAAAATAAATATAATTATATAATATATATGATAATTTTTTACGCAGTAAGCAATGTGACGAACAGTATATACACCTTGTAGACGAAGATCCAGATCCATCACAAGCCTTTACCAACATCGAAAATGATCCAAGACGTGCAACGAATCTGGCATTTTCTACACGAGAAAATTTTTTTGACTACTTCGACTCCTAATATTGATGGTCAAGATCAGCTTAGCTAAGCCATTCATAAATAATAAACGTATTATAATAATTTCTCAGTAGAGAGTAACTTACCGGTGTCATCCAATTCCACTCCTACCTCATCCCAGATTTTGTCTTTTTTCGAACATTTTTGTAGTCCTCGTTGTTCAAGTCATAGAGAATTGGAAATTGTTTAATTATTTCCAGAAGCTTTTCAGTGTTTGCCATTGCGATAGCGATAAAAATCGTGCAAGCAGCGAATTAAAATTTAGACGCTGCACTGTCGCACCGCTGTGAGCGAAATTGACGCACAGGTCTGTTCTTGTTCATTTGCTTCTACGAGAAGAGTCCCTGGGCGATAATGTCGTCGCGAATTAATCGCAGTCGCTGCGAAATATTCGCGTCGGTTTGGGGGATCCTTTATACCGTAGTTTAGAAGAAACTAATTCATTACCCGAATCCAAGACAAAAGTGAAAGAAATTCTACTTTATCAGCAGCGAAATCTGTTGCATTCTATAAGCGCTAACTGACCTGTTTTTTATGCTGTCACATTTATTATACTTTATTTTATCGTTATTGTATACAGGTAGTAATTTTCAACAAATTTTCAGTTTATATACATTTCATATTGGTGACGGGGGTCAGGTGGTAGAATACATATGGTATCTAAATCTCACCTCCTGTAATATTATTACAAATAAAAACGACGTTAATTATTTTTATTATTATTAGTCGCGAAGTATCAATACCATATTCATCTTCAAATCCATAACTTCGTTATCGCTGTAGGAATGTGCCAATTTTGGTTTCTTTAAATCCGATTAGTAAATAAACAGTCTGGTCAACCTATAGACAAGCCGTACCTTTCCATGATGGATGCATGGTCAGGCTAGATATTTCAGCATTTGTCGGGACTTAATAATTTGGTATGCGCTACTAAGAAAGTTTGCTTATTGTTACATCCACTACTACTATATTAACGTGTGCTTATGATTATTATTTGTATAGGTTGAGCGGTAGGATAGAGCATGCTCTTGAGATGCGTTTCATTTCCAGTCATTAAAATCAGCCGTTCTGCAGGAATGCACTTTTGTTTTAACCCGTTTCTGTCAATTTTGAAAGCGGACCTATCATACTGTTTCCGCTATTGTGAAAATACAATGATGCTGTCAATAGCTTGCCCGTTTGCAGAAAGAGAGAATTTTTGGTCGATGGGTAAAGGCATTCAGTGAAAATTCCTCCCAGCCACTAAAAATGTGGTATGTATCTATTATCAAGTATAATGCCTGAGAATCTGCAGATCACTAAAAAGATGGTTATTCAACCTCCCAAAAATTTTATACCAAACGTAAACTTACATGAAGGATAGATACAAAACCGTAAAAAGATAGAGGATGTTCCATTTGAAGTTTTTGAGACAAAGTACGTCCAGATTAGGAAACAAACATCTTTCGTTACTGATACACTGGTGAGCAAAAGGAGATACCGACAAAAAAATAATTTAATCATGGAAAGATAAAGAAATGAAAGCTGTATTAACGGAAAACATATTCACAAAAAACACAAAACACGAAACGCAAGGCTTATTCCAACAGAGACAACCCTTTAGTTTTGAGAAAGATGATTCAGGCAGCAGCGGTGGCGGCAGTAGTAGACTCTTCGGTCTCCTGATCAGTCGCCGTGCGCTGTGCGAGTTCGAGTCCCGTCCCAGGAGAAATTTTTCTCTTGGCTATCGATGTCGTGATTGTCCGTAGGTGGTAGACGGTCTCTGACTGTCGAACGTGGAGGTACCACCCGGCGGATCTCGTAGGCGGAGCCAGAATGTGTGCATGTTGCATGCACACGTGTTCCCTCGCCAGACTCCGTGTGGTATTCCCCCTTTCCCCTGTATCCCCCTATAGCCCCACGGTACCCAATGGGTGTTTAGGCCTTAGGCCTTCGTGGTAGTTGGAGTATAAAAAAAAAACGACCTAGCTAATGGTTGACTCAAGCAACAAAGAAAGCTACCTATATGGTTATTGTCAAACACAGTATGAATTAACAGTCAAAAACATGGTGATGAAAAAAATTGGGAAAACGCCTAATGTGCACCTCGACTGCAAAGAACTTGTGCCGCTTTTGAAATATCGCACTTCACTCACAAAAAGCTTTTCACACGTGTTAAATTCAGTAGAAACTGGGGACCTCTGATCCCCCTTTCTGTGAGTTCATGATTCACACTAGACGGAGCGGCAGTAAATATAATAGAAATCCATCAATGGGAACCCGACACATTTCGCAAAGGAAATTCGAAAACGTTCCGCTTTCCTTTCTAGATCAATATAGGGTCTTTGCTTTAATAGAAACATTATATCATGATTCATGATACGTAATTGATGTTATATCGATCAGCTAGCTCGGAAATATGCTGGACAAATGTTTCCAAAAACAGTGGCACTTTATCCATACCCCTTCATCATCGTGATATAAAGCTAAATAGATACACATATTGTTATTTAAATGAAAGTGTTTGCCAATTTGGCCATTCATATTTATATAATTGACTTATCTATTTAATATATGTATTGTTAATTCACTTTATAAGGATGTATCAAAAAGTTTTTGGACTAGCTCTGTAACTTACTAACAGATGGCAGCATAAGTCTGTGCCTGTTATTTAAATCAGATGATAACCTCACAGTGTGCGAAGTTTCCACACCATTTATGTCTTACAAGTATTTTATTTATTCTTTGGAAGTTATTCCCTATTGAGATCGGCAATGTCATTTAAAAATTTGAGAACGACTCAAACTTATCGAAGCATATTTACTGTTTCAGTAGGTGATTATACAAGTTCCTCGCAAAATGTTTGCTCTTTGCTAAAACTTTTCGTTCATCATGAAATCGCCGACAAAGGAAATCAGGCGAGCACAGACAACAGAGATGAGGAAACTTTGCATACTACTTTGTAAGGTTACGCCTCCAGCTGTCATCTTTTAGTAGGTTACAGAGCTAGTCTGGAAACTTTTTGATTCACTCACGTACGTCATGCATTGACATTTTTTTTTATACTGAAGCAGCCGCGCAGGCAGAAGCCTGAATGCCAGGACATCGCGGCTGCTGTGAGGTTCCGATTTTTGAATTGCCTGGGTTAATAGAGCTAGGAAAAGCTTCCTCTTGTAGACTGTTTCACAATTTCAACACCCTCGGGACAAAGGAGCGATCGTATCGTCCAGTTCTGGACGTTCGAAATATTAAACTGTACAAGATTGTTGTGTCCCAAAGCAGTGATCACCTCCAGGTCTCTCGTCATAGAGCAAGTCGTCGCCAGTCTTTTTTTTCAGCTCATCGGCAGAGATCCGCCTGTCACTCCGAATTCCTGCATGTAGAGTACTGTCATCAGCGAAGCTGTGGATTGGGTTGATCGTGCAGGAAAGGAGAGGGTTAATAAGTAAGAGGAGCCAAGACCGATCCGTGGGGAACACCCGCGTTGACGTAGCGGGCTGAAGAGGATAACCCGTCAATTACGACGGATATCTTGCGGCCAGAGAGAAAGTCTGAGCCTCACGATAAGACTGGATGAGTTTACTTCACAATTGCGTGACGTAAGCTAGGAGGTCCCCTATGGATCGCTGGTGCTGGAAACCATACTGCCTGTCGCTAATCGAGCCGTGACGTTCGAGGTAGTCCAGAAGCCCGCGATTTATGCACCTCTCCATCACTTTGCTTATAACAGAAAGCACAGCTATAGGCCTATAGTTGTGAGAGTCGGTCTCAGATCCTTTTTTTTGATAGGTTGGACATGAGTAAATTTTCAGCTTTCTGGGAAGGTGCCGAATTCATAAGATATCTGGAGGAGGCGCGAGAGAACTGGAGCACAGTTGAGTGATCGCGGGTAGCACTGCTTGTCGCTAATCAGGCAGTGCAGAGTCAACCTATGTGACGCGATTTTTTAGTAAGCGGTGTCATATCTCTTTGTTATAATATAAAATAATCCATTGCGGCCAGGTTTGACCTTTATTTGATGAGTGAAGATACGCTTTCACTTTGTTCTGTTTATTAAATTAAATAATACAAATTTCTTCACGCAACTGTCAGCTGTGCAACTGGTTGCCGGAATGCTGGTGGCGCAGCGGCCAAATTGTTGATGACTCAGAACAGTTTTTTAAATTCGCGTTATAGATAGCGCAATCACTTTAGATCAGACCTAAACAATCAGCGATATGTCTAGCTGACGTTTTTGCTACTTTGCAAACACTGTCAATTTGACTCGGCCCTAGTAAAAAATCAACTTTGCGCACTCCACTGCGTCGTACTTTTTCAGTCCATTGTAGAAAAATCACTATTCTTCGCTACGTAATGCAAGCCCTATTTCAGCAGACATGCTTTAATCTAAGGAAAATCGGGTAAAAGCGCTTCCTGTAGTCAGTTGCGTGCATGTTCAGCCACTCCCCTATATTTCTAACGAAAACTAAGACATAATCTTATCTTCAGACGGCTTCCTTTCCGGGATTAACTCAATATTGGAGTGAATACGACATCCCAAGCAAATCGAATTTTCCCTACGGAATATGCATGTCAGATCCATCTGATTGATTTATATGTTATGTCTTGAATGAAAAGCGAAGGCGCGACTTTCTTATTACGGAAAGAATTGCAGTTTGTGATTGCAAAAATCGCACTGATTAAGCCCACACGCCGCCAAATATCGTATAAGGCGCCCAAAAAACTATTGTTCAAAATATTTCTAACTGGAATTTCTATTGCAAAAAATGGCGCGCTATGAGTGGTCCCGCAGCTATTGAACAGAAAGTACGCACTTTAACTGAAACTCTTATTTGATACTTATGCCCCTGTTAGGGTCGCATGTGTCAACAAAACAGCCGCACCCTGGTTAACAGCTACAGTAAAACTTATCCTAAGACAGCGTGATACTGCTTCAGTAACCTTCAGACAAAATCCTTTAGCATCAATAAGGAAGGAGAATAAAGCGTGCCTTTCACATATTGACAATTTGAATGCAAAACAAGCTTCGCGTCTCTTCCAGATATCTTTTGAATCCGGCACCTTCCCAGAAAACTGGAAATTTGCTCATGTCCAACCCATCCCAAAAAAGGGATCTAAGACCGACCCTTACAACTACAGGCCTATAGCTCTGCTTTCTGTTTTAAGTAAGGTGATGGAGAGGTGCATAAATCGCGAGCTTCTGGACTACCTCGAACGTCACGGCTTGATTAGCGACAGGCAGTATGGTTTCCGGCACCAACGATCCACAGGGGACCTCCTAGCTTACGTCACTCAGTTGTGGAGTAAACTCATCCAGTCTTATGCCGTTGCTCTTGACATCACGGACGCGTTCGATGAGCTGCGATACGCTGCCCTCTTAAGCAAACTTCCATCCTATGGCCTCCCAGAAAAGCTTTGCAGATGGGTGGCTGACTTTATATCTGGCCGCAAGATATCCGTCGTAATTGACGGGTTCTCCTCTTCATCCCACAAGGTCAACGCGGGTAGAGATTCACGACTTGACTTGATTTTCAAGCTACTTGACTTGTCTTGACTTGATATCAAGTCAAGATCAAGTCAAGTATTTGTTTTTGAAATTCAAGTCAAGTCAAGTAGTTACACATCAAGTAACTTGAAAATCAAGTTTTCAAGCTGACTACTTGATTTTTCTTGAAAAAATGTACTTTTTTGATATTAATCTGTTCAACTGCCAAAACGGAAAAACAATAAAAATCTATGTATATACAGGGTGTTCCATAATTATTGCGACAAAATGATAGGGGTTGTAGAGGGCATAAAAATATGCAATTTTGCCTTATAAACCCCTGTTCGTAAATATGCCGTTTGAGCACTACCGCTAATTTTACCTTAAGAGCTCATAGGAGAAACAAAAATTTCACCAGCTGCAAAATGTTCGTCTAGCACATTTCATGGTCTCGCCGGTTTGTAAAAAAAAGCCTGCTGAGTTTACATTTTTGTTATCGTAAATTCTCCACACCGATTCATTTAATTTATCTGAGTGGTGCGTCAAACTAGATAGTAATTAACAGTACCTTATTGTTAAAATGCAGCGTTATTCGTATGCGGAACTTACGGATATGCATTTAATTTACGAAGAAGCTGGTGGTAACGGAAGACGAGCCTCGCGAATCTACGCCCAACGGTTTCCAGAACGTCCTCATCAGCATCACGCCATTTTTGCAAGGATTTATGGAGTTGAGGCAACCAAACTTTGGTCGCTACGTTTTGTTCACTGACGAGTACTGTTTTACAAAGGACGGTTATTTTAATAGCCGTAACAGTCACATTTGGGATGAAGAAAACCCTCATGCCATAGCCATCCATAGAGACCAACATCAGTTTTCAATTAACATTTGGTGCGGCATTGTGGACGAGCATATCATCGGGCCATATTTGCTTCCACCACATTTGGATGGGCATGCTTATGGTCGATTCTTACAGCATGGGCTACCGGAACAATTAGAAAATGTGCCACTTAACATAAGAGCCAACATGTGGTTTCAACACGATGGCGCTCCAGCCCACTTTTCTTTACAAGTGCGGCAGTATTTGGACGACAAATTTCCAAATAGGTGGATAGGCCGAGGTGGCCCTGTGCCTTGGCCTGCGCGGTCACCCGACCTGACCCCACTGGATTATTTTCTCTGAAAGCTTTAGTGTACGAAACTCCTGTTCCCAACCAACAAGAGCTACTGGGAAGAGTGATGACCGCGTCCGCACATGTTCAGGACATACCGGGGGTATGCCACAGAGTTCGCCGATCATTGAACAATCGTGCACAGCTGTGTATTGAGCAAGGTGGAGGACACTTTGAGCAATTACTGTAGGTAAGCTGTTTCAAGAAACTGATTTTTTTTTTGTTGCAGCCCAAACGGCAACGGAACAGGGGTTTATAAGGCAAAATTGTTCATTTTGATGCCCTCTACAACACCTATCATTTTGTCGCAATAATTATGGAACACCCTGTATAGATTTAATCTTTTATTTAAAAAACATCTAAAAACGAAAACTCTAACAAACTCAGTTTAATAATACATGAAATAAAAATGCGAAATATTCTGAATTCTGACAATAAAACAATAGAAAATCAACAAACATGAACATGAATATCTAGAATAAATCTTTAATATCCTCATTTGCCATCCATGATTTGAGACACAAAAGGCTTCTAACGGAGTTATCGCCTAATCGATTTCTTGTTTTGGTAAGACTTAAGGCAGCTCTAGAAAACTGCCTTTCAACTGGAGCTGAAGAAGCTGGCGTTGCCAAAAAGTCTTTGGCCATTGCGGCAAGGTTTGGAAAAATGCATTCGTGTCTCTTCCACCATTCTAAAATATCTTCAGTACTGTCAGCTCTTGGGTCAGAAATATATTTGTCGATTTCGTAACGCCAGGCCATATCGTCGTCTGCATTATGGGCAGGTTTTCTATTAAACAAACTTAGTAGATCTATTTCAAACTTTTCGACACTACTATCTTTACTAGGGTTTGAAGATGCTGCTACTTGAAGTGATGGTTCAGAAATTTGCAGAGAGTCAGCCCTAAAATATTGTACTTTAAAATATCTTCAAAATGTTTAATTGCTTCTATCTGCAACTCTTTTCCCCAACTTGTATTGGAGAATGTATCCACTTTATGTCGGGGGTCTAAAATCAGGACAACACAGTACATCCAGTTAGTCCGTTCGTAATGTCGAATGATTTTGTCCTTTGCCGCTTGAATACTATTTATAATCTTTCATCGATTTCATCTCGATCAGGTTTATTGTCAAGTACCATAGCCCACGATTCTAGTCTATCCAGCAACATATTAATGCCGATTATTACCATGGGTAAAGTAGCATATGATTCACCTTCTAAAATTATGGAAATACTCTTAAAAACATTAAGGTACTGGCAAATTCGTTCAATTAACGACCATTCTGTGTCGGTTGGCTTTAAAGTTTTTAAATTTTCTACATTATCACAAAGGATGTTAAGTGCGTTTCTCATATTTAGACTCCATCTCAACATGTCTAACGTGGAGTTCCACCTTGTTATGACATAAAGTTTTGGCATAGTAAATTTCAGGTTTAAAGTGGTGCAAAATTTTTCAAAATCTTCACGTAAATGTTCAGAGTTTTTTCATTTTTTAGCAAGGGAATGGATTTTTCTCACAGAAGAAGGCGGAACTTGGCAGTCATCATCATCATCATCTGATATATCTGTCAAAATGTTGGCGGTTTCTTTAACCTCAGAATCAAGGATTTTCATAAAATCTCTAGCTGCCAAGTTTAAGATGTGTGCAAAACATATAAAGTGGATATTTTTTGTATCGATTTCAGAAATATGCGTGTGAAGTTCTCTGATGAACGTAAAATTACTATTTGTATTGTCGGTAGTAATACCATGTATGCATTTTGTAACATCGTAGAATTGTAATACTTCGAAAAATAGCTTTGCAATTGCATTACCAGTATGTTGCCCATGTGCTGGCACAAAATCTAGAAGGATACAATGAAGTTTCCAATTTTTAATCGATAAAATGGGTGGTAATACCATAGTACCCCTTCATATTAAAAGAAGACCATCCATCGATTGTGAACGAGATTTTTGAATTACATGTTTTCAAAAATGACTTAATTGTTTGCTGCGCTGCTGCAAATGTTTTTAATGTTAAAGATTTCATTTGATTCCGACCAGGTAGAGTTGCCTTTGGATTTAGGGATTTGTGCATTTTTCCACTTATAGCATCTTCACAAAAGTTGAAAGGGAGATACTTCTGTGCTATATATTCCACAAGTAGTTTTTGAAATTTGTCTTGTTGAAAGTTTTCTGAACAACTAGTGGTCTGCAAAATAAACAAAACTGGAGTTAGTAAAATGCAGCGCAAGGTGCATGAATGTTTACGTCATAATATCCCACTTTTAAATGAAAAAGTAAGTAATTTTTTTGAAATGCCCTGTATAAAAATTTATAGCATGTCCCACAATTTTGAATAGAATGTCTTAAAGTCAATATAGGATTTTGTAAATATGCTCTGATGAGTTTTATTGATGCAGGGTGCCCAAAAACTGCTGCACCGACTTCAAAATCAGAATTTTAAATCAGACATTATTACACAATTATAACAACAAACAAAAATTATGTTATATAATAAAAAAGCGGTTCTAAATTAGTAGTCGACAGTACTTCTTATATTTAAAAAACTTTTAGAATTGTTATCGAAAGTTGTAATTTTTTCCGTTCAAGAGCCGCCTTTTATTTAATATTTTGATATTTCGCCTACCTCGATATTATTAATAATTATTAAACCTTTTAATATAGAATGACTTTTAAAATCAAGGAACCTGTAATGATTGTAATAAACATTATAAAACTATAAGTGTGGCTTAAAATGAGCTGATCCGGATTTTGGAAAAAATAACTTTTTAAGGGGTTTTCGTGATCAAGCAATCCAAATTAGGCATTTGTTTTTTTCTAGCATGATTCCTTTATGTGTTTTTTTAAAGATTTTTCAAAAATGGATGAAGTTGGAAAAAACAAATGAAGGATTCTGGTGCAGCACTTTTCGGACACCCTGTATAAATAAAATTCTAATAGGTAATTTAATTTTTTTTGATTGCCAAGAATCTTTTATATAATTATTTTTTTCTACACCCTGTAGTTTCTGAGGAAGAGGTATGCTTACGCCCCTAATAAAATGCCCACCCTGTACAATTATTTACTATTTAGTTTCAGCTCAAATCTAATTATTATTAATTATTTACCTTCTCAAGCCAATTTGTAATTGTGCTACGCCTATTCGAACTGGCAGAGGCTTCTGCTTCGGATTTAGGTGGGCTGGATCTACCAAAAATGTTTTCGTAGACTCTAGTGTGTTTAGCTTGCAAATGCCTCCTTAGTGAAGATGTTCCACAGTTTTTCATTTTTAAAACTGTATTTTTTACGACACATAGGGTACATTTGCCTTGTTTGTCAGTAGTTTTCTTACTCTTAGGATCCTGCTCGATTATGAAATAATCCTTAATTTTATTCGTTTTATTAGCTTTAACTCGTTTTCCCTTTGGTGGCACCGACCCTGTACTTTCTTCTTCTGGTTCGGTGTCATCAGATTCTGACACTTTTTCATTTACGATATATTCTGAGCCGCTGCTTTGAAAAGGTTCCGACTCATTTCTGACAAATCACTTCTTAAATCAGACATAATAATTCTTTTGCGGTCGCCCTTTATCCTTGAACAACGCTGCGCTACTAATCGCACGAGCACGTCCGTCGCCATCGAGTGCCTGCTTGCTGTGTGAATCCCCTATTTAACCTCGGTGAATCCCCTATTTTAACGCTTCGATGTGCATTTCACAGATCTACTATCAAGTAATAGCAAGTAGTTTGATTTTACTTGATATCAAGTCAAGTAGCTCAGTCCGAAAATCAAGTCAAGTCAAATATCAAATTTTTAAAAGCTTGAGTTTTCAAGTCAAGTCTTTAAGAAAAAATTCAAGCTACTTGTCTTGATGAATCTCTAAACGCGGGTGTTCCCCAGGGATCGGTCTTGGCTCCGACACTGTTTCTCTTACATATCAACGACCTCATTTCCTGCACGATCAACCCAATCCACAGCTTCGCTGATGACAACACTCTACATGCAGGAATTCAGAGTGTGTCTCTGCCGCTGAGTGGGAAAAAAGAAGACTAGCGATGACTTCCTCTCTGACAAGTGACCTGAATGCTATCACTGCTTGGGGACTCAACAATCTTGTACAGTTCAATGCTTCCAAAACGCAGTACTGTACTTTGACGAACTAACCGTGTCGAACTTCGTACATCCAGAAGCGGCCAATACGACCGCTCCTTTGTCCCGAGGATGTCGAGATTGTGGAACGATCTACAAGAGGAAGCTTTTCCCAGTTCTATTAACCTTAGGCAGTTAAAAAATCGTATTAATAAATTTCTTGGGATCATCATAGCAGCCGCGGTGTTCTGGCTTCTGCCTGCGCGGCTGCTTCGATATAAAAAAAACTCTTGGCGATATGAATATTTTTTTTTTTTATATCGAAACAGCCGCGCAGGCAGAAGCCTAAATGCCGGAACACCGCGGCTGCTATGATGATCAGAAAGAACTTTTGTTAATACGATTTTTTGAACTGGTTAAGGTTAGTAGAACAGGGAAAAGCTTCCTCCCGTAGTTTGTTCCACAATCTAGACACCCTCGGGACAAAGGAGCGGTCGTATCGGCCAGTTCTGGATGTACGAAGTTTGACACGGTTAGGATGGGACGCCGAAGTCAGGCGGGTCTGTCTGGCAGGCACATCGCGCGGCGGCATCATGGAAGAGAGCTCTGAGGAGCAAAGCCCGTTGGTGTAGCGATAGAAAAGAGCTAGATCGCCGACGGCCCGCCGGTGCGAAAGAGTCCCGAGACTGTCTGTTAGAGAAGAGTCATCGATCAGTCGGACCGCCCTCCTCTGGACAGCATCGAGCATGGACAATGTAGTCGGGGCGGCAGCACCCCAAATGTGTGAGCAATACTCGAGGCTAGGCCTTATCTGGGCCTTGTATAGAGTGAGAAGGTCATGCGGAGAAAAGTACTTCTTAGCCCTAAACAAATAGCCTAGCTTTTTCCCAGCAGCTGCAGCTATTGAAGAGATGTGTTCGTGCCAGATCAGGTCCTCGGTGATCTGGACTCCGACCAGCCGAAATGAATGGCTCTTTGGTAGGACTCGACCGTCCATCGAAACTGTATGAGCGCTAGGACGCTTTTTGTTCGTCAAAGTACAGTACTGTGTTTTGGAAGCATTGAACTGTACAAGATTGTTGCGTCCCCAAGCAGTGATAGCCTCCAGGTCTCTTGTCAGAGAAGAAGTCGTCGCTAGTCTTCTTTTTTCCAGCTCAGCGGCAGAGATCGGCTTGTCACTCTGAATTCCTGCATGTAGAGTGCTGTCATCAGCGAAGCTGTGGATTGGGTTGATCGTGCAGGAAAGGAGGTCGTTGATATGTAAGAGAAACAGTGTTGGAGCCAAGACCGATCCCTGGGGAACACCCGCGTTGACGTTGTGGGATGAAGAGGAGAATCCGTCAATTACGACGGATATCTTGCGGCCAGAGATAAAGTCAGCCACCCATCTGCAAAGCTTTTCTGGGAGGCCGTAGGATGGAAGTTTGCTCAAGAGGGCAGCGTGCCACAGCTGATCGAACGCTTTCGTGATGTCAAGAGCAACGACATGAGCCTCACCATGAGACTGGATGAGTTTACTCCACAGTTGCGTGACGTAAGCTAGGAGGTCCCCTGTGGATCGTTGGTGCCGGAAACCGTACTGCCTGTCGCTAATCAAGCTGTGACGTTCGAGGTAGTCCAGAAGCTCGCGATTTATGCACCTCTCCATCACTTTACTTATAACAGAAAGCAGAGCTATAGGCCTGTAGTTGTAAGGGTCGGTTTTAGATCCTTTTTTTGGGATGGGCTGTACATGAGCAAATTTCCAGTTTTCTGGGAAGGTGCCGGATTCATAAGATATCTGGAAGAGACGCGAAAGAGCTGGAGCAAGCTCAGCTGCACATCTCTTCAGTACAATGGCAGGAATCAAGTCCGGACCAGAAGCTTTGTTGATGTCGAGCGACAAGAGCACTCGTCTTACGGTCTTATGCCTGAATGTTACCTCCCGCATAGTGTGGGGAACCCTTTGAATTGACGGCACTTGGGCGTTGGTGGGGACGTCCATGGTGGAGTTGGCAGCAAAGATCTTGGCTAGCACTTCCGCCTTGGCCTTTGAGTCGAATACAATAGTTCCATCCTGACACGTAAGTGGTGGAAGGCTACTGTGTGAGAAGTTCTTTTCAATCTGCTTGGCCAGCGTCCAGAAAGACCGACTGCCATTGCGCTGCGACATTACCCTGTGCCTAACTTTTATATCATGCTGGGTTTTGGCATTGCGAACCGCTTCGTTATATTTGTTTCTGGACTCGACGTCGGCTTGTCTGTTCTCTACAGTGGGGTTTTGTAAGTAGGTTCTGTGGGCCTTGATCTTCTGCTGGCGAGCAGTGTCACACGATTTGTTGAACCAGCCGTTGGACCCTGGTTTAGGAACTTTCACTGTGTGAGGGATGTATTCCTCCATTCCGACGTGGATAATTTCGGTTATTGAAGAACAGACAGTCGACGCATCCGCGTCAGTGAAACAGACATCTCTCCAAGGAAAGCTAGAGAAGAAGTCTCTGAGCCCCTCCCAGTCGGCATGTCCGTAATGCCAAGTTTTGCGGCCTGTGCGAGTTTCTGCGGCCACAGCGGCTTCTGACCGAAACCTAACCTCCGCAACACCGTGATCTGAGTTACCCAGGGGGGACAGGACGGAAGTGCTGTAAGGGGCAGGATGCGTGGTCAGAAAGAGATCCAGCAGGCTACTGGCGTGTGACGAGACGCGGGGGAAAAAAGTAGGGCTCGTCACCAGCTGGGTCAGCCCTTGAGTAAGAGCGAACGCTTCGACTGCACGACCTGCTGCATCGGTCTTATTTGAGCCCAACCAAAGCTCATTATGGGCATTGAAATCACCGAGAAGAACTACCTCTGAAGCGGGGTGATTGATGTTCAGGAGGTCGATCTGGACGGCGAGGTATTCGAGTAGGTCATCCCAGTTATGGTTCGAGGGAGAGCGATAAAGGCAGCAAATAAATTTGGGTGATGTTTTGGAGTTGAGGCGAAGCCACAGAATGTCCTTCCGGTCTGATTCCAAAGAAAGATCCCTGGAGCAGGAAAGACCGCTGCGGACAAAAGCCACAACTCCCCCGTTCTTTCTCAGATTGGAGTGCACCTCGTAGTTTGGGAAGTTGAGATGGTTAATCGGTGCAGCCTCTGAGATTTTTGTCTCCGCCAAGAAAAGCACGGCGGGACGATTGGATTGCAGGTAGTGATGAACAGCATCAATGTTGCTGTTGATCCCGCAGATGTTCGAAAAACAATTTTATCTTCGATGTTGTTCCCTCGAGCCCACCCTCCACCCGGACATTCCGAGAGTGGAATGAGTTTACGTCCGGAGTTTTTAGTGCTCGAGGGATCCATCATCATTAATTTCTTTGTTTTGGTAGATAACCGACTGCATAGCTTAGGTGTGGAAACATGCGGACATTTATAAGACACCCTGGGAAAAGCTAGCGGGTGGTACTGCCTCGGTCGACTGGTCCTTGTCTACCACCTTCTTTTTACGTATTAGTGATGTTAAATAGACCTAAAGTGGCCAGATCTACTATCAAGTAATAGCAAGTAGTTTGATTTTACTTGATATCAAGTCAAGTAGCTCAGTCCGAAAATCAAGTCAAGTCAAATATCAAATTTTTAAAGCTTGAGTTTTCGAGTCAAGTCTTTAAGAAAAAAATCAAGCTACTTGTCTTGATGAATCTCTAAACGCGGGTGTTCCCCAGGGATCGGTCTTGGCTCCGACACTGTTTCTCTTACATATCAACGACCTCATTTCCTGCACGATCAACCCAATCCACAGCTTCGCTGATGACAACACTCTACATGCAGGAATTCAGAGTGTGTCTCTGCCGCTGAGTGGGAAAAAAGAAGACTAGCGATGACTTCCTCTCTGACAAGTGACCTGGATGCTATCACTGCTTGGGGACTCAACAATCTTGTACAGTTCAATGCTTCCAAAACGCAGTACTGTACTTTGACGAACTAACCGTGTCGAACTTCGTACATCCAGAAGCGGCCGATACGACCGCTCCTTTGTCCCGAGGGTGTCGAGATTGTGGAACGATCTACAAGAGGAAGCTTTTCCCAGTTCTATTAACCTTAGGCAGTTAAAAAATCGTATTAATAAAATTTCTTTGGGATCATCATAGCAGCCGCGGTGTTCTGGCTTCTGCCTGCGCGGCTGCTTCGATATAAAAAAAAACTCTTGGCGATATGAATATTTGCCGATACAAAAAAATTGAAATTCCTAATAATCTACTTGAACCAAACTCTCTGAATAATTACTTTTTATCGAACTCCAGTTTAGCGAATTTGATTAATAACTATGAGAATAACTCTTTCTGCACTATTACTCCTTTATTTAGTTTTCGCATCGGGCTGTGATGGTCTTAGTCGCAGAATGATACATCCCTGCCTACCCGAAATTTTAAACCACATTATGCATATTGTTAATGTCTCCCTGGAGACGGGAACTTTCCCAAGCTGCGGGAAGGAAGCTATCGTCTTTCCTGTGGCGAAAACAAACAACCTGTCTGAATATTCTCACCTCCGGCTTGTCAGTATGTTGTGCTTTTGTCAAAGGTTCTAAGAAAATCGTCTACATTCAACTGGTCCAGTACTTTGAGTATAACAAAATGACTCGTCATTATCAATCTGGTTTCCGTACCGGTCATAGCACGACGACTGCCTTATTAAACATTACGGATGACATCTTCAAAAATGTGGACCATCAGTTGGCAACTGCTCTGATTCTGCAGGACTTCTCTAAGGCTTTTGACATGGTTCATCATCGTATTCTCCTGAGTAAGCTGAGATTGTATGGTCGTTCTGACAAGCCACTACGTTTCTTCGAATCATATTTGAACAATCGTACTCAGAACGTCAAAGCATGTAAGGGCGTTTCATCGGCGTAAAATGTTCCATCTGGTGTTCCTCAAGGCTCCGTGTTGAGACCGTTGCTCTATTTAGTTTACACGTTTGAATTACATGATTGTCTTCAACACTGCAATATTCAAACTTACACTGACGACACTCAGCTAACTATGTCATTTGATTCACTTAATGTGGATGAAGTGTCATACAAACTGAATATAGATATAATTAACATTGAAAATTACTGTAAGAAACATTGTCTAAAGATCAATGCTACAAAATGTTGTGCTATGCTGTTTGGCCCAAAGCAGTTATTACAACGTTCAGAGGCGAGAATTGTCCTTAGTCTTAATAATACCCATATCCCCATTGTGGACCATGCAAAGAATTTAGGAGTCGTTATGGATTCAGAGTTGAGGTTTAAGCAACATGTTACAAATGATTAACATACATGCGTTTAAAGATTCTATATTCTAACCGACACATTTTGAACTTCACGACTCGCAAAAAAACTTTGATAATGTCACTAATAGATTATTCAATTGTCGTTTACTTTCCTTGTCTGGATTACGTGACCATATATAGACTACTAAAATTCAAAATAACTGTTGTAGGTTTGTTTATGGTCTGCGAAAGTTTAGTCATGTATCTCAAAAAATCAGTGAGTTGAGATTGTTCTTAGTTCAAAGATACAATACTACGAATCTTCTAAAAAAGCTTGTACCACGTGGTGATCTTGATACCAGAAACCTCAGACATAACACCGACTTCAACATACATAGTTATAAAGCTAACATTTACCATCGTAGCTTCACTTAAAATGCCGTAAAAGCGTATAATGCTCTTAATGATGAACACAAGGGCAAAGGCCTGGTTGCATTCAAAAAAGCCATCAAGAACCATCTGTTGGGATCTGCTAGCCAAGCTAGTCAATAAAGTTTGTATTTTATTACAATTCTGGATATTAGATCACAGTTGGGTGATATACTAGCATATTGGCTTGTTCATTTATTTTTTTATAATAGAACAGACTGCATTTTTTTCTGTTAGTATCATATTATAATTACATAGTCTTGTTTTCATGCAGCTTATCTTTAAGACTTACCCTCCTAGTTGATATGATTGTTAGCTTCTTTCAGTGCATGTTAATGGGTTACTACTTTTCTCATATCGTTTTTTTTTGTGTTCATTTTTCTACGCTGTAAGGTTAAGTGGTAGAGTAGCCAGCTGGCTAAACTTCGCCCTATAGTGTGGATCTATCAATAAAGGCATTATTATTATTATTATTATTATTATTATTACTATTATTATTATTATTATTATTATTATCATTATTATTATTACTATTATTATTATTATTATTATTATTATTATTATTATTATTATTATTGTTATCATCATTATTATCATTATTATTATTATTATTATTATTATTATTATTATTATTATTTTCTGTCAGGTAAATCACAATTAGTTAAGGTTAATATCTGATCTCTACTGCTTATTCAGAGGTCCCCCAGGGGTCTGTTCTGGGACCTATTATATTCCTCATATACATTAACGATTTAGTCACAGTCAATATTCTTCAGCTCGTCAAGTGTAGGAAGAGATATGATGATTTGCTGGGATTGCGCATACAAGAGAGGGAGAACGCATTTGGAGCAAAAGAGATGGCATACGTGTCATTCGATCTTTAGTGGTACAGTCTGCGTCCTACATTAATGGAGTAATTTCAATAATGGAATGTGCCAAAAGGAATCAAAAACAATTTATTCCATAAAATGAGTATGGCACGCTATGTAGCTCTAAGACTGAAACGGATTGGTACTCATTCTATTTTTAATTGTCAATAATTTCAATTAATAAACAAATCAAAGTAAGGTCATGAAACTAACATCCTGGTAGGTACAGTTGGCAATATTTTAAAGATTTCAGAGATAGATAAAGATCTTTACGTCGGAATGGAGGAATACATCCCTCACACAGTGAAAGTTCCTAAACCAGGGTCCAACGGCTGGTTCAACAAATCGTGTGACACTGCTCGCCAGCAGAAGATCAAGGCCCACAGAACCTACTTACAAAACCCCACTGTAGAGAACAGACAAGCCGACGTCGAGTCCAGAAACAAATATAACGAAGCGGTTCGCAATGCCAAAAACCAGCATGATATAAAAGTTAGGCACAGGGTAATGTCGCAGCGCAATGGCAGTCGGTCTTTCTGGACGCTGGCCAAGCAGATTGAAATGAACTTCTCACACAGTAGCCTTCCACCACTTACGTGTCAGGATGGAACTATTGTATTCGACTCAAAGGCCAAGGCGGAAGTGCTAGCCAAGATCTTTGCTGCCAACTCCACCATGGACGTCCCTACCAACGCCCAAGTGCCGTCAATTCAAAGGGTTCCCCACACTATGCGGGAGGTAACATTCAGACATAAGACCGTAAGACGAGTGCTCTTGTCGCTCGACATCAACAAAGCTTCTGGTCCGGACTTGATTCCTGCCATTGTACTGAAGAGATGTGCAGCGGAGCTTGCTCCAGTTCTTTCGCGTCTCTTCCAGATATCTTATGAATCCGGCACCTTCCCAGAAAACTGAAAATTTGCTCATGTACAGCCCATCCCAAAAAAAGGATCTAAAACCGACCCTTACAACTACAGGCCTATAGCTCTGCTTTCTGTTATAAGTAAAGTGATGGAGAGGTGCATAAATCGCGAGCTTCTGGACTACCACGAACGTCACAGCTTGATTAGCGACAGGCAGTACGGTTTCCGGCACCAACGATCCACAGGGGACCTCCTAGCTTATGTCACGCAACTGTGGAGTAAACTCATCCAGTCTCATGGTGAGGCTCATGTCGTTGCTCTTGACATCACGAAAGCGTTCGATCAGCTGTGGCACGCTGCCCTCTTAAGCAAACTTCCATCCTACGGCCTCCCAGAAAAGCTTTGCAGCTGGGTGGCTGACTTTATCTCTGGCCGCAAGATATCCGTCGTAATTGACGAATTCTCCTCTTCATCCCACAACGTCAACGCCGGTGTTCCCCAGGGATCGGTCTTGGCTCCAACACTGTTTCTCTTACATATCAACGACCGCCTTTCCTGCACGATCAACCCAATCCACAGCTTTGCTGATGACAGCACTCTACATGCAGGAATTCAGAGTGACAAGCCGATCTCTGCCGCTGAGCTGGAAAAAAGAAGACTAGCGACGACTTCTTCTCTGACAAGAGACCTGGAGGCTATCACTGCTTGGGGACGCAACAATCTTGTACAGTTCAATGCTTCCAAAACACAGTACTGTACTTTGACGAACAAAAAGCGTCCTAGCGGTCATACAGTTTCGATGAACGGTCGAGTTCTACCAAAGAGCCATTCATTTCGGCTGGTCGGAGTCCAAATCACCGAGGACCTGATCTGGCACAAACACATCTCTTCAATAGCTGCAGCTGCTGGGAAAAAGCTAGGCTATTTGTTTAGGAAGAAGTACTTTTCTCCGCATGACCTTCTCACTCTATACAAGGCCCAGATAAGGCCTAGCCTCGAGTATTGCTCACACATTTGTGGTGCTGCCGCCCCGACTACATTGTCCATGCTCGATGCTGTCCAGAGGAGGGCGGTCCGACTGATCGATGACTCTTCTCTAACAGACAGTCTCGGGACTCTTTCGCATCGGCGGGCCGTCGGCGATCTAGCTCTTTTCTATCGCTACACCAACGGGCTTTGCTCCTCAGAGCTCTCTTCCATGATGCCGCCGCGCGATGTGCCTGCCAGACAGACCCGCCTGACTTCTTCGTCCCATCCTAACCGTGTCAAACTTCGTACATCCAGAACTGGCCGATACGACCGCTCCTTTGTCCCGAGGGTGTCTAGATTGTGGAACAATCTACGGGAGGAAGCTTTTCCCAGTTCTACTAACCTTAGGCAGTTCAAAAATCGTATTAACAAAATTTCTTTGGGATCATCATAGCAGCCGCGGTGTTCCGGCATTTACGCTTCTGCCTGCGCGGCTGTTTCGATATAAAAAAAAAAAAAAAGATTTATGAAGTTTCACAGGGGATCGAATCCTGAAAGTTCGGATTCGGAATCCGAGCTACTACTGAAACTTAAATCTTCGGTTTCGCTATCGCTATCTTTGTCTAGGTTTATTATTATTTGAACTAAGTCGAGTGCTGGTTCCATTTCCATATACTGCTTCTCAAAACCTTAGGCTTCTTCACGTCGCTTTTTCCATTCTTCTGTGGGATAAGACAAGAAAAAGTCGTCGCAAAGTTGTCGATAGTCTTGAGATTAAAGTCTACATTTCTCTCAGCCACATATTGACTCAAAGATGCCCATACCATTTCAATTGGGTTCAAGTCGGTGTGATATGGTGGCAATCTCAAAACAGAATGACCCTTTTTATCCATTATTCTGCCTATTTCATAAGTTATATATGCCGGCTTATGCATTTTGATAAGGCTATACAAATCAATTTTCAAAATGTCAGTGAAATGTATGTTTTTTTGTCTTAGCCCTTTTTCATATGATCCATCTTAGAGAACATAATAGGACATTTTTTTATATGAACATTGTGGTATGGAGCGTCGTCTATAACCATATATATCTATATCCTGAAGCCGATGATAATCACCCGACTTACTATTGGATTTAAATTTCAGATATGCATTTTCCACGAAACCATTTTCACTACTAGCATGCACAATAATAAACGTTTGTCCTTTTGAAAGTGGCCTGTGAAGGCCTTTCATTGGTATGATCGCTCCAACTCTTTTTATGCGTATGTGATGTTTCGTCCATATAAATTATAGGACGATTTTTTTCTCTATATCCTTTCGCGCTTCCCAGAAAAGTTCTCCTGAGATGCTGAATCTCTGGTTTCTCCATAAGAAGTCTTGTATTATTTCTTGCCTTCCTCCAACGAAATCCCACTGTCCTCATCATTTTCTTTAAAGTTTCATGTGATCCAGTGTAATTGTGTTCTTGAACAAATTTCCTGTATATGCGCCGCAAAGTTGGAACCTTCTTTTCTGTTATGTAAAAATTCATTATAGATCGACCAAGCAATCCACTATCAAAGTCGTCGAAATCAGATTTCGAAGTGACTCTTCGTCTTTTTTTGTTTGGTGTCGGAACAGATATCGAAGCACCTTCAAATGATTTCATTTCGCAAGTAACCCTCCTAATAGTCGATAGACTAGCTGCTGTGGCCATGGTTGCACACTCCTGAACTTTCTTCAAATCTTTAAGAGATCAATTTCCTTCTGCTTCGCGTTGCATAAAGAAGATAACATTTGCTACAACCTCCTTGGTTTGTTCTGATAAAACTTTACGTTGTAATTTGGATTTAAAATCCATTATAAACGAGTAAATGTCTTAGCATACCAAGGAATAAATGGCGACCATTTTTGTCTTAAAAAATATCGAAGTCAATACCCGTACGCACGCAATTGTCAAAGCTAAAAATTATTTTTGCATTGAAAAAATGCAACTTTATTAACTTTCACTACGTTCTAAATATCAGTGAAATATCTAAATGGGTTCTGAAAATATCAATTAATTTCCATTTTTTCCTAAAACTTTAACACCCCGATTTTTTGTAGGGAAACATTTTTGGACCATAGTTTATAAAGCAAACTAACATTAATTTCTCGGGTAGATTCACACCCTTAAATATTCGCATATCATTAAGGAACACCCTGTATATTATAATTATTCCTCCGGTTTTGACATTCTTACATACATCCTTTTAACGCATAATAGCACACAAGTGCCTGTAATTTAATTGTTATATTATCCTGGGAAATCGTTGGATAATAAAGCCACAATTATTAGTATTATTATTCTTGTTATTATTATTATCATTACTATCGCTCTCTAAATTATACAAATTGTGTGCCTTCTTTTGGTATTACAGCCCTTTGGTCATACTAAGCTGTCAGTGAGTCGTATATGTAGGAACCAAACAGCAAAATAAGCAGTCACCCAGCAGTTTTCCCTTTCATTCTGGTAATTGACGGAAACGCTTGTAGGGTTTTATTGCACATCATCATTAAATTTGCTAGACTGCACGCAAATCCTCAACCGCCGAGGAACTGTTGCGAAAGCCATTTAAATAGCGCTAATTTAATATGAGAGCGAAAACACCAGAACGTTACCCAGTTGCACGATACGGCACCAACTTCGGTTTGAACTGCAGCTTCATTTTGTTTTAATGCAAAAAGTTCGACGCTTCTCAAAGACGTCCATACAGGACCGGCAAACATCTCTGCGCTGCTGCATTCAATGTGTTAGAGAGAGATGGCGTTGATCGCACCTATAATATTTTTGAATAAAAAGATTTTCCATATGTATTTTAAGATTTCAACATTTTCCTTTTTGTCTCAGTACTTGAGAGCTCCAAGTTAGCAATTTTGGCATTTTTGTCAAAACTTCACCAATTTTCCAGTATTAATCTTTCATTTATTTTTGTATGAGCGCATGGTCCCAACACTTTCTATAGCTAACGTACAATCAAATAGACTAAGGCGCAAAACATATACTTAGTGACATATAAATCCGAACACCCAGTTTAAATGCTTTTATTTTAATAAAAGTTGGTGAATGTATTTATCTTACTGTAAATAACAAGTGAAAAAATGTTCAGCCTTATCAGTTGGACATTCCGGTTTTATAGTGCTTTTTTTTAATTCACTAACGCTCTAAAAATGAATATTTCAGCCGCAGTAAAAAATCAACGTTGGCGGATTTTGGTTCTTGACATCCTTTACGATCGGTTACGATGCCTAGAGTATGGAGACCTGTACGATTTCGTCAACGTAGTGAGTTTGATAGGGGCCGTATAGTGGGACTTCGGGAAGCTGGACTTTCTTTTCGGGCAATTGCAGTTAGAGTGCAAAGAAGTGTAGACACTGTGGTTAGGTGTTGTCAGGCATGGCTTCGAGAAGGCCGTACGCAAAGAGCAAGGGGCACTGGACGCCGCCGTAGAACAACAGACCGTGAAGATCGCCGCCTAAGATTATTGATCGTTTCTCCACTACCAGGTCCATTGCAAATGAATGGTTTGCAGAACACGGAAGACCTATTGGCATGCGAAGTGTTTACCGAGGAATGAGAAGTTTTGGCTTGTTTTCAAACTGCCACACTGGGTCGTCCCTTTAACTCGAGAACACCGACGTAATCGCCTTGAGTGGTGCAGACAACGGTCACTCTGGGATCAGGAATGGAACAGTATTGTCTTTAGTGACGAGTCTCGATTTTGTTTAGGCATGCACGATGGTCGTGCAAGGGTTAGAAGGCGACGTGGTGAAAGGAGGAATCCACAGTTTTTTATTGAAAGACATGTTCATCACACTGTTGGAGTTATGGTTTGGGCTGCTATAGCTTATGGTTCCAGGTCACCAAAATCTTCATCAGAGGTAACATGAATGCGCAGCGTTATATCCACGAAGTTCTAGAACCCCATCTTTTACCCTATCTTGACACCCTGGCAGATCCAACTTTCCAACAAGATAATGCCCGACCACATGTTGCAAGAGTCACAATAGACTTCTTTCAACATAATGATGTCACATTGTTACCATGGCCACCAAGATCTCCCGACTTATCCCCAATTGAGCACGTGTGGGATATGATGGGTAGGAGATTGCTCAATTTGCAACGTCCTCCTCACACTCTAGAAGCACTTCGAGAGGAGTTGGTGGTTGCCTGGAATGAGATACCACAGGAGGACATTGACCACCTGATCAGAAGCATGCCTAGGCGCGTTGGAGAATGCGTAGCACATCAGGGTGCATCCACACATTATTAAAGGTCAAAGGGCTTTAAAGCAGTGCAATCATTTTGAAATTTTATCATTTACTTATTATGCTTCATTAAGTACTTATACAAAATTTTATTAAAATAAAACCATTTAAACTGGGTGTTCGGATTTATATGTCACTTAGTATATTAATATAAAAATAAAGATGTAACTCTCTAAACAAACTTAAAGCTGTAATATTATTGTATATTGATTTGTTTTAACTTTTGTACAAAACTTTAAGTGTATATTCGAAAATCGGTCAATGTCGGACAAAAATTCCAAAACTGCAAACTTTGGTTTCTAAAGAGCAATCAGTTATTAGAATAGAAAGAAATGTTGATAAAAATATTTAAAAGCAAATATCTCATAGACGCGATCAATTTGGAATTTGAGCGAATCTTGAATTCATGTTATATGGAGAGCGACGTCATCCCATCACAACGTTATTTGAAGAATATCCTTATCCGTGTTAGCCAATGAACAATTTCGAAGGATTTAGGACACCCTGTATCTTGATAATAAGTCATCCTAGGAACTATGATTAGGAATTTTCATATTATATGAAGTGACAAAGAAATTAGAACACCCGGTAATAATTTTATTTGAAAGAAATTTCGTGGTTCAATTTTATCGAAGATAGCGCCCTGCCGCAATCTTGAAATGTTCGACTGTTATTTTTACGTGAGGATACAGTGTGTATGCGTCAATTATTTTTTCAGAATTTACAATTTCCCAATTTGCTTCAGAATTGTTCACTGTAAGACATTTCTTTGAGATTCTTTTAAATGGTTGTCACATGCAAAATCACGTAACCTTTTTTTACCATTTTGATCACTTACCAGTAATCTGCATTTCTTTTTATTGATTATAGAGTACCGATTCCTAGACCAAACCCTTTTCAATGATTTTCTTTTAGTAAATTTCATAGTTAATTGGTTGTATAATCATGAGATTAAACGAGCTTACCTAATTGATGTTTGATCTTAACTATACGACCGCCTCTTTCGAATAGATCACTATGTAGTTCAACCTTCGCCGCCAGGTGGAGTCACGCATACTAAAGCTAAACAAGATCCGCTCGGTGCAACCCTCTTGCACCGCTGCGGGCTGTCAATGACTCATTATTTTTAAAGCAGTAACTGTTGCCTCGGAATAGATCACGGGTCAGGGAGGGGGGGTTAGTGATCTATTCGGAAGAGGCGGTCGTATAATTGAGATCAAACATGACTTAGGTATACTTTATCTGAAGTCACTTGAAACACTGTGAAATACCGGGTGCGTTTTACATATCTATATTTAACACGCTCTGTTGCTGCAAAATCGCCAAATTTCGCAGCAAATATCCCCCGTATAAGATCAAAGGCAGTTTCACCGGTCCACGTGGAGTAAAGCACGCCTATGCGTGGACATAGCCAATGAGAAAGCGTGTATTTCAGAGCTCCGAACAAGTGCAGGTGGCTACTGAAAATTGAAACAGTTTAGCCAGTGCCGTGTAGCGGTGAATAAACGTGTTTTCTTTAGTCTGTCCGTGTTTTTTCATAGATTTTATTAGTTTGTGAGTTTTTGACTTTTGAATACTCAGTTTACTTGTTGATTTAATTGTTGTGTTGATTGTTCTTGTGTGTCCTAAATATGGCTCTTTGGAGACCTTGGGAAAATGCTCCAAGCCACGAGGAGATGGTTGATGAACCTGTGCAGGCAGAATTCTTTCATAAAGATTTAGAGGAACAGACCCAAAGAGTAATCCTAAATATGTATGATTGTCTGAAAAACGAAAATCCAGATTCCTCGCAAAATCAAATTTTAAACAGAATTTGTATCCTGACAAAAATCAGTCGGTCTACCATTTATCGGGTTATAAAAAGGGGAGATGTAGTCAACCATTTCTTCCACAGAAAGTGCATAGGGCAAAAATTAAAAAGAATAGACGTGGGTTTTCTGGAAGATATTCGTCGTATAATATACGGATTTTATAAAGAGAATTTGGTGCCCACGTTGGAAATGATACGGGATAAATTAAAAGATTGTCCTGAAGATTTTTATAATTACAAATGCTTAGACTCACTGCACTGTATTGTAAAACTGTGTGGTTTTCAATACAAAAAATTAGATAAAAGAATGGTAGTTATGGAGTCGTCTCGAATCGTTGAATTGCGCCAAGAATTTTTGCACAAAGTTAAAATCTATAGAGAGCAGAAAAGAAATCTGATTTACCTGGATGAAACGTGGTATGATACCCATGATGTTGTGCAGTACGGCTGGGTTGACGACAGCAACAAGTGCATTTTAAATGCACCATGCAACCGTAGAAAACGAATCATTATTCTCCATGCTGGCAGTGAAAATGGATTTATACCTAATGCCTTGCTGTTATCTGCCAAAAATATCAAAGAATCATGTGCCGACTATCATGAGGACATGACCTCCGACTTATTTGAAAAGTGGATAGAGCAGCAGTTAATACCAAACATTTCCCCAAATTCAGTGATTATTATGGACAATGCGCCATACCATTCCCGACAGAAAAACAAAATTCCGAATACAGGCACAAAAAAACAAGATATTATTGATTTTATGAAGGATAAGGGAATGGAAATACCACAAAAATCAACCAAAGCCATATTATTGGATCTTATTAAAAGACAAAAATTTGAAAAAGAGTATGTTGTTGACTATCTGCTTCAGCAAAATGGCCATGAAGTATTACGTCTACCTCCCTATTACTGCATTTTTAACCCGATTGAGTTAGTCTGGGCTGCTTTAAAAAAAAGTAAGAAAACATAATCAGACCCCTCAATTAAGTGAATCGCTATTGGCCACAATAAGAGATGCAGTATCTCATATTGCTGCCACAGACCTATGGAAGCAGTGTTCTAGGCATATTATTGAAAAAGAAAATGAATATTGTGTTTTGCCTCCTGTGAATCGCGTTGTAATTCCTCTACAAGATGACTCTAGCGACAGCTCCGAAGGCGAGGATGATATATAAATACCTATAATGTAAGTCTTTATATACCTTTTTATATACCTACCTGCTATGTAAATATTTGCCTATGTCAAACGTTGGAATTCTGTAATTTTTCCATTTCTTAACTTTCAGTCAACATAAATTAAACTCCCAATATAAGTATTTTTTATCCCAAATCAAAAAAATAAGAAGATAGTCAAATCCATTTATTGTGATATAAAAACATTATTATTATCGTTCTAAATAAATGACCGCACGCCTATGGTACGTCATGAAATTACAAAGGACGCGCCGACCAAAGGTTTTTATGCTATTTCAAGTGACTTCAGATAAAGTATAAGTTCGTTTAATATCATAATTATACTTCTCGCCTCTTCCTGTAGATCACTATGTAGATGTTCAAAGTTGACACTGCAACAGTTACAGGGAGAGCAAAAGAAAGAGGAACATAGTTACTAACTTCTTTAATCTCCAATATTTCTTTGAGTAACTAATTTCCATGTGCGCAAACTTTTTCTAAATATAACAAATGTAATCTAACTTTAACTTCGCTCCCATTATTATCTGAGAATTGCATCTGCGAAATCGTCGGACTTTATTAAAGGTCTGTTATAAAATTTTGCGAACACATCAGATGAAGCAGTCCACCCTGCTGTATTACGTATCGTATCGATGTTAATACCCCTGTTGACAGCTGCTGATGTGGCCGCGTGTCTAGTACTATGTGCTGTAAAGATCGAAGCGTCAATTCCACTTCTGTCTAGCACCATGGGGATCCAGCGACTAATAGACTGATCCGTTGCTTCTTTGTGAGGTTTCTTATAAATCAGAAAAAGTTTAGCAAGTTTGCCCGACTGTCTTAAAACACTGCTTCTATTCAAGTAGCATTTAAGCGTGCCTGCAGCACATATTTTGGAGTTACTGTGAAAAAATGGTAATATTAATAAGGGTTGGTATCTGCTTGGGGCAGATGTTTTAACTCTGGCCGGGACTTTTATTGCTATTTTTGTGTCCGCAATTTCGATATCAGAAATGTCTATTAGTGAAAATGTTTGCACTCTATGTACTGTAACCAGGGCCATTAACATCGATAATTTTTGTGTCAGTATATCTAAGATAATTGTCTCATTAGGATAGCATGTTTCTAGGTAACCTAAAAATATGGATGGGTCCCACGTTACGTAATTTCTAGACAAAGTGGTCGCAGTTTGGAAACGCCTTTGAAAAATCTTTGGATTGGTGATTATCACCAACCCGTGGCGATATAATCAACGCTCAGGCAGAGCGTGTTGTACACAAAGAGCAATATGACATTCCTTGGTTGAACAAGTATGAGAAGAAACATAATATAGATTGGATATTCAATTCAAAATAATTTAAGTTCCGTTGGGTACAAAACTCCCACCATAGCTTTAGCCCATTTCCATACTGTTTCAGTGATGACCGTGCTAAAGACGAGACAGATATCTCAAAAGCCTCCTCGGGAACTCCTTTACTTATCATTGCTTGCCTGATAAGAGCCCTGCTTCCAGGGAAAGTTTCTGGTGTAGCACATGTGGCGTTCTGTCAATGGATAACAATAAGTTTGTATTAGGAAAGAAAATTATTGATTTCTTTACACGCAATGAGTGAAATAGGGGGTACCATGGGTGGCTGGGCCAACAAGAGACGACCACAATACCTTCAGCTTTATCCGTAATTATTTTCTGTAGCACTTTGGTTACCAGGGAAAACGGTGGCAAGGCATAAAAATTATAATCGATCCAGCATGCTGTAAACGCATCGACTATCTTTGCTTCACGGTCTTTAAACCAGGAAGCAAATCGCTTGCATTCTGAATTAATTCTCGAAGCAAGTAAATCAATTTTCACGAAAATTTTTCCTAAACGCATAATCTGCTAGTGAAGACTCTGTTTCAGTATTTAGATGACGATATTCGTGATAGGCAATAATGTTCTCTTGCGGTTTTATATAAGACGCAAAGATAAATAAATTACGCTCCTTGCACCACTGCCAAATTTGCCTAGCAAGGCTGTTAAGATATGGAAACTGAATAGCGCCCATTCTGTTTATATATGAAATGGCTGTGGTGTTATCTATCCGCAACAAGATTTCACAATTCACAAGGTATGCAGCCAAGCATTTGAGTCCAAAAAATGCAGCCAGCAAATCTAAATAATTTATATGGTGCTTCTTATCGTCTTTGAAACAAAAACCGTGGGACTTGCAACTGTTACAGTAGATGCCCCAACCAGATCGGAAAATGTCACTGAATATTTCTAGCTTGAAACTAAGGGCCGTATCGTCAGTCCACTGGCACGCAAAAGAGTAATGAGTCATTGACAGCCTGCAGCGGTGCAAGAGGGTTGCACCGAGCGGATCTTGTTTAGCTTTGGAATGCGTGGCGGGAAGTATAATTTCACACGTATTACATCTCTCTTTCTCAGCGATTCAGTATTGTGTTGAAATCTTTTGGAGACTAATATCATAGTATTATTAACGACTATCTCAGAAATTTACTCATAAAATTTTGTTGGTTCCTCGTAGAGAGCTGGCAACCAGCGCGCTACCTTGTGATTTCTACACGTACTAGCCGTATATGAATATTTGCTTTCTCATCAAGATACCTTCTTTACCGGCTTTTCTCCGTTCCTTTTGTTGAACATACCTACTTCAAGGCTACTCATTTAACCTTCTTCTAAAAAGTTAGGTATTCTGCGTCATTTTTACTTTCCTGCGGAGATTGTGGCGTGGGTGTCGTGTCGTTAATTTCCAGATTCTGGGATATTAGACTCCCAAACACCAATTTATGGAGTAGTACCTTTATACCTTAAGTTTAGTTGTTTTGGTTTGGGTACTACCCCGTCCATTTTCAAATGGGATTTTAACCATAAGCGGTAAGTTCTCTTTTGTATACTATCGGACCACGTCCACTAATGCTGGTCCTGAAGAAGTTTGTTCAATATCTGCTTCCTTTTAGTGGAAAGGCGTTGCGGAGAGCCACCATTCACACTCCTCCAGCTTTGTTTTGTAGTTGCCTTGTAGATGTTTCGCAGCCGATTTTGTTGGAAGCCATCCCTTACCCTTGATAAAGAACCTTGATGTAAAAGGTAAAATATCATTTTTATGGGGTATTTTATAGATATTAATATATTGATTATTGATGACTGAATTTCTTATAGAGTTATTGATTTTGTTTGGCATTTTACGTATTCAAATACAGGGCAGTGCCTACATGTCACCTTCTTTTTAGCTTACTACAACATATTGATCCTAATTTTGATCTTTGAGCTGGTGTAACTTCTTTTAGATCAAGGGACAACTTTCTGAGGGTATATCACTTTGGTACATTTTATCTTTCGTTGCCCTTGAAGAAAGAAAAGTAAATTTCTTGCAAAAGAGAATGCGCATGGTTTTATTCAAGTTTGAGTGTTATAAATGAGTAGTTCTGACTCAGACAGAGAATAGAGAGTACATATTTAGGCAGTATTTCTCTCTCTAGGTTTTTTATACCGTAAATTTTGGCCCCTGGTTTTTGACCTGAGCATTTGTGAGCTGCGCCTAGAGTTGTAACTGGAAGATCATTGTCCAGATAGGTTTAGGTATTTGTAAAGCCGTCGTACGTATACCATGGTAAATGTTTTGCAGGGTTAATTATCATGGTCTAATAATTTTATTGTCGGGTAGTTTTGAATAATATCCTTTCTTTTAACTTGCACTCCAGTGGTGAATCATATGTGCTGCTGTTTTGATAATATATAGGGTGTAAACGTTATCATAGTCATTATTTAAATGGGTGATAGAGGGGGTTCAAAGTAGCAAAAAGTTTCATATAACATGGGGGTCAAAATGGCATTTTTTTAGAGAAAAGCGACTTTAGAGTAAAATAAATCTGACAATGCCCCAAAGCTATGCAAAAGGTTAACTAACCACTGTTACCGTTTGCCATCGATTGCCGGTTCAATAAGAGTGATGATGACCGACGCGCTGTTGTCAAGTGTGTTTTAAATATCCAATTTAATGAAACTTACTTAGTTACTGACTACAAATTTTGGATTAACTTAGAAAAGCTTCATGCCATTTATTTGTAAATTACCCAATTTGAAAACGTTTTAGATTAGATTATAAAAATTTGTAAGATTGTGGTGGATATAAAGTACTTAAAGTTGTAAACTATAAAGCCATTTAGACAAAAATCTATTAACTTTTGGACCGTGGGTCATATGAACTTTTGACCCCTCCTATTACCCATTTAAATAATGACTACCATTACGTGTACACCCTGTATATTGTGATTCTTTTTTTAAATATCTTGTTTTATTTGGCTTTCTGTATACAGTTTACGTCTTCAGTCACTGGCGCCCTTAGCCTCCCTATTCTCCGCTTTATTGAGCTAAGGCCTAAATTTGCACGCCTCTTGACAGCTGTTTTGCCTTGACTGACCCTGAGATTTCATTTACAGTGTTTTATGAATTCATCAATTAATCAAAAAAGGAAAGAGGAATCGCACCACCATTTCTTCTTTATAAAAAAGGAGTGGTATGGTGTACCTTAATATTGAAATTGAGCCAAATCCAACACCGTGACCGTGCAGTCTCCTTGTAGTACGAGGGCGGTCCTATAAATACTTAGCCTACAAAAGAAAAACGACAATGTTGCAAAAGTGACGATTTATTTCTTAATAGCTCCAGTGATACTCCAACGTTTTTCTGGAGGTCTGCAGAGTGCGGCAATAACCTCCTCATTCGACTCAAATTTCTGACCGGCGAGCCCCATTTTTAAGTTTGGGAGCAGGAAGAACTTGCACGGGACCAAATCTGTGGAATACGGTGGATGGAGCAGCAATTCGTAACCTAATTCGAGCAATTTGGCCGTGTTGACGGCGGATGTGTGAGCCGGTGCGTTGTCATGGTGGAAGAGCACTATTTTCTTCGCACTATCATCTTCGGCATCAAATCGGCACAATAATTCGAGGTAGTAGAGCCCTGTGACCATTTCGCCCTTCTCCAGGTAGTCGATGTAGATCACACCTTGTGAATCCCAGAAAACGGCCGATAGGACAGTCTTCGCCCTCTCCAGAGCACGGAGCCGGGTGAAGTCCACTGTTTCGACTAGTCTTTGGTTTCTGGTGTGTACCAGTCGATCCATGTTTCATCGATGGTCACGAAACGACGCAGAAACTTCTTCAGGTTGTGCTCAGACAGCGTCAAACACTGCCCTGAAGTGGTCTCACGGTTGCGCAAGCGCGATACACATCGCGCAAACAGCTTTCTCATGCCCAATATTTCATACAGGATATGACCTACGCGATCTTTTGAGATGCCTACTGTCTCAGATATCTCGCGCACCTCCAATCGGCGTCTGCCAATACGAGTTCCTGTATTTTTTGATACGTTATCCTCCTTGGTAGCCGTTTTCGGGGCACCTGGGCGTGACTCATCGAAAATCGACGTGGGGCCACGTCACCAATTGTTGATGGTCGCCATCGAATGAGAAGAACCACCGTATGCAGCCTCGAAGCGCTGCGTGCTTTCCCTTCCAAAAACCATAATTGAATGACCGACCGATGTGCTCTTTTTCCTTTTTTCTAAAATCCGCGGACATGCCTGCTTCCACACGCTATCAAAACAACACTACGAGTCCGATTCGGCTGAAATTTTGATGCTAGCAGTCTACGAGAATGTACTACAGGATAGTGGCACCATCGGACGGCGAGAGTAAGACTAAGCACTTATCTGACCGTCCTAGTATATTTTTGGATGTACTGTAGACATTCTCTAATTAATATTGACTGTGTTAGAAAAACTGACGCTCGCTGAATGATACAGAGTTGCACCTGTAGTGTCTCACCTACTTGTATTAATTTGCTTTGGGATAGCTCTGTTCCCTTAGCTCCGTTGTAACGATCATTCCACTTCAGTAATCTCTGTTTACCCAAGTCAGCTCGACAAGGGACTACCCATTTATATGTAGCATGTTACCTGAACCCTGACACATTGTAGGCACGTACAATTAATATCAAAAGATTTTCATACCGTTTTAGCGTGTATTCCGTCCTCTAGATCTCAAGTATCCGGAAAGGTCTCTTATTCTTACATCACGCGGATACACCTTACACCTTGAAAGCATTAAGTGGAAAATGTATCGACCGTTTCCAAAGATTTTTAGTAGTTGTAAAAACTACAGGTTCGTAGCTAAGATCAGGTGCCGTTCACAGTGGTCTAGAGCATCGAAAACCTGGCAACCTGCGCAGCTGATTTCAAATATGAGGTTACTTCAAGGTCATATCATTGATATTTCCAGAATAAGCCGAGTACTTCGTTTATTCTAACCGCACGTAATTTAGGTTTTTCTGCGTACTTAATCCGAATCAGAGATCAGTTCGTCACTATATAGTCTAATCATATTAGACGAAAACACCCCTGGTTTGCGAAATAATGGTAAAGTCTGGTTTTATTGCTGCAAGTTGTCCAAGAGGGTATTCAAAACATGGACGCATAAAATGGGTACACCAATTTTTGTGGAAAAACTTTTTATTCGACAACAAAGAATGAGAAAACGTGTTTTTGGAATTCATCGAAAGTGTTGGCAGTAACGAAAAAACTCTTTATACAAGGTTTTTAGGTATTTATGAGGCCCAAAAAATGAGAGCACACGTCAAAAGATCCGACTAATATCAAAAAAGTTATGGCCGAATACCGAGACAAACTGCAGGTCTTGGCACTTGTTGATAATGCAACGATGGTTTCTCACAGATATTTGTAACTCTTCAAATTCGTAGGATTAGTACCTTTTGAGAGTTTCTAATCGTTTATCCCAAAACAGCTGTTTTCCGGCCATCACTACTAGTTTATTGAGCAATATACAGGGTTAGTTCAAAGGGCATTTTATAGCAAAATACAGTAGTTTACCTTGGTGATATGAATCGCAAACCATTCTGGAAGATAAATGTTATTTTTATGCAAAAGAGGATGGGTTACGTTTTTTCTTCTAAACAAATTCGAACATTTCGTATTCGTGAGTAATTCGCAATAAAAGATGATACAGGCATTAGCTTTGTTTTAAAATATGTATAGCAACGTATATTTTTCGAGTAATCGCGCATTTGTTCAATTACTCACATATACGAAATGTTTGAATTTATTTAGAAGAAAAAAACGTAACCTTTGTTTTTCGTATAAAAATAACATTTATCTTCCGGAATGGTTTTGTGATTCATATCGGCAGGGTGAACATGTGTATTTTGCCATTAAATGCTCTTTGAGTAAACCCTGTATATTGCTTAATAAACTAGTAGTGATGGCCTGAAAACAGGTATTTTGGGATAAACAATTAGAAACTCTCAAAAATTACTTGACTCTCCAATTTTGTTGTTGCTATTTAGAAGAATGAATCCTACAGCTTTGAAGAATTTCAAGTAGATACGTGAAATTATACTAAGTGACATATAAATCCGAACACCCAGTTTAAATGGTTTTATTTTAATAAAAGTGGGTGAATGTATTTATCTTACTGTAAATAACAAGTGAAAAAATTTTCAGCCTTATCAGTTGGACATTCCGGTTTTTATACTGCTTTTTTTTAATTCACTAACGCTCTAAAAATGAATATTTCAGCCGCAGTAAAGAATCAACGTTGGCGGATTTTGGTTCTTGACATCCTTTACGATCGGTTACGATGCCTAGAGTACGGAGACCTGTACGATTTCGCCAACTTAGTGAGTTTGATAGGGGCCGTATAGTGGGACTTCGGGAAGCTGGACCTTCTTTTCGGGCAATTGCAGTTAGAGTGCAAAGAAGTGTAGACACTGTGGTTAGGTGTGTCAGGCATGGCTTCGAGAAGGCCGTACGCAAAGAGCAAGGGGCACTGGACGCCGCCATAGAACAACAGACCGTGAAGATCGCCGCCTAAGATTATTGGCCTTAAGGGACCGTTTCTCCACTACCAGGTCCATTGCAAATGAATGGTTTGCAGAACACGGAATACCTATTGGCATGCGAAGTGTTTACCGACGAATGAGAAAGTTTTGGCTTGTTTTCATACCGGCCACACTGGGTCCTCCCTTTAACTCGAGAACACCGACGTTAGCGCCTTGAGTGGTGCAGAGAACGGTCACTCTGGGATCAGGAATGGAACAGTATTGTCTTTAGTGACGAGTCTCGATTTTGTTTAGGCATGCACGATGGTCGTGCCAGGGTTAGAAGGCGACGTGGTGAAGGAGGAATCCACAGTTTTTTGTTGAAATACATGTTCATCACACTGTTAGTTTGGGGTGCTATAGCTTATGGTTCCCGGTCACCTTTAATCTTCATCAGAGGTAACATGAACGCGCAGCGTTATATCCACGAAGTTCTAGAACCCCATCTTTTAACCCTATCTTGACACCCTGGCAGAGTCAACTTTCCAACAAGATAATGCCCGACCACATGTTGCAAGAGTCACAATAGACGTCTTTCAACATAATGATGTCACATTGTTACCATGACCACCAAGATCTCCCGACTTATCCCCAATTGAGCACGTGTGGGATATGGTGGGTAGGAGATTGCTCAATTTGCAACGTCCTCCTCAGACTCTAGAAGCACTTCGAGAGGAGTTGGTGGTTGCCTGGAATGAGATACCACAGGGGGACATTGACCACCTGATCAGAAGCATGCCTAGGCGCGTTGGAGAATGTGAAGCACATCAGGGTGCATCCACACATTATTAAAGGTCAAAGGGCTTTAAAGCAGTGCAATCATTTTGAAATTTTATCATTTACTTATTATGCTTCATTAAGTACTTATACAAAATTTTATTAAAATAAACCATTTAAACTGGGTGTTCGGATTTATATGTCACTTAGTATATCATCGCATTAGCAACGAGTGCCAGAAACCTGCATTTTGCCTCGTTTTTTCGGCCATAACATTTTTGCTATTAGTCAGATCTTTTTACGTGTCTCATAAATACTTAGAAATCTTAGATGAAATTTTCCGTTCCTGTCAGCACTTTCGATTGAATCCCATCAAAAGCAAGTTTTCTCATTCTTTGTTGTCGAATACAAAGTTTTCCGACAAAAACTTTTGTACCCATTTTATGACTCCATGTTTTAAATACCTCCTTGAACAACTTGCAGTAATAAAATCAGACTTTACAAATATTTTGTTGAAATTGCTAATATTATTGGACTATATAAAGATCAAATCGTTCCAAGGTAACTTCAAGGACAAATTCAAAGTAAGTCCAGTATTCGAGACCAGACGCGTGTTATACTGGTCTTCGGGGTCGTTGAGTTCAAATCAGAGATCCGTTTGTCTCTAGGAGTGCACTTGAAGGGTATTTTTGGGCCACTTGAAGCACAAATTAAAAAAATTGACTAACCGTTAGATTTCCTAACAGTTTGCAAAATTTAGCAAAAACCAACAATACACCTTATCTGGGAGTACTTCAGGGTTCACATACATCATTCACTGCAATTGGGGCAAATGACACAACCTCCTTATTACAAAATGTATTTGTCAGAGCTGTATCTTGTGCGTCTAGTGTGTCAAGATAACGATGCCTTAAATCTCAAGTGAAAGAACGGCTATGTGTTCGGTCATAAATTCTGCATTCTATGATTCCTTAGTGCTCCTTCGGCAATTTTTAACATAGAGAATTACCGATCTTGGTCTTCAGGTTGAATGCCGCATATAATATAGCCGACGATTTTCATGGTTTTACCTTAGCTGTGGGGCTCGGTTATTTCCATCAGATAACGCTCTCGGTAAATCAATTTTTCAAGGTACCGACGACGTAACGACAACGAAGAAAATATCTGTGAGAAGATTATCTATTCTATAACCCTCAGGAAATAGCAGTAATTTTCTGGTAAATGTAGCCACAGCATATACAGGTGTAAAGTTAGAAGTGGATCAACCGAATTCAGGTGTTGGAGAGCCTTGAAACCTATCGAATGAACCCCTATAAAACGGGATAATGAACTTTTAATCGCAATTCCAACTAAACCTTTAGGTTTATGGCTGTGTTTTTTTCTGATATGAGGTAAATGGCTAGTTTCAGCAATGGTTATGTCACTTTTCAACACAGCTTTTTTGAAATCAACGCAAAAAATCTTAAAATAATTTTTTTGTGAAAAATGTCTTGCAACCCTCATCTTTGGAGGGCCGTAAAAAAATTGAGGTTGTATTTCATTATTCGTTTTATTGCAAAAACTTTTCAATTCATGTAGATAAACTCTAAAAATTTCTGCTTGCTACGATAAGTGCCTCCTCTTGAAAAATCTGTATGTTTGACGCAGGTGGATATCTATACATGTAAACAAAAAATTCTATTTTACGAGCTACAGTCCAAACGACTTGATGGATTTTGACTTATGAGGTACTATTTTTTTTAGTGGTCCTAGGAGGACTGGGAGCTGGAAGCCATTTTACGGACCCCATACGCCGTGGTCCAGCGCGCATGGGAGTGTGGGACACCAGCTATATTCTAGTAGACTGACTACCCACTAAACCACCTCCTCTAGCTCGCGACTACGTGGTAACACCACTTTTGTGGCATGTCTTTATGTAAGTCGCAGCGGCTAAGCTGTTTTGCTATCTCCATTCTTTCTGTCTAGTCTTTTAGTTGCATCACGTTTCTGATGAACTTTTGTGCGACATTCCAGTTTTGCCTATTCGCCATCATGAGGCGTATGATGTTTTCCTTATTAGTCTTTTCGCCAAACTGCCTGACGACAGTACTTCTCCATACCTGCCATCTCTCGCAATTTAGCATTGTATGTTCAGCCGAGTCTTCGTTGCCGCAATATCCGCAGATGCTTTCCTCTGTTATTTTTAATCTCTTGGTGAATGAACCAAATAGTCATGTCCAGTTAAGAACTGCGTCAGGTAGTAATCCACATTGCGCTGTTTGCAATTTACCCACTGTCTATATTCGGGATTAACTGTTTAGTTCGCTATGTGCTTTCCACTCGCGTTGCCACTTCTCTAGGGTTACCTTCCTTTCCAGATTTCTCTCGTCAATCAGCAAAGGTTTTTGAAGGTACAACGGCAATGACCTGTACAGCCGCTGTCAACACTGTACGGTACCCGCTTGTCAGCCTTAAAAGGGCCTTTCTTTGGCTTCCTTAGCAACATCTTATACACCTTAGATGTATGAGTTGGCGCAGCGTATACGATAACTGAGTGGATGACTTCTCCTATAGCTGCTCTTTTTGAGCTAGTTCGGTAAGATTCTAGTGAGCACCGCCATCCTCTTGTCGGCTTTACTCACGTCCCGCTTACGTGTTCTCCAAAGGTCATCCTGTCATCTAGCGTCACTCCGAGATATCTTAAGTGCCTTTTTGGCGTTATGTGCTGCCTCTAATTTGAAAATTAGATGCGACCCTTTTACGCTGGCCTCTCAAGATGATCGCTTCCATTTTGTGAGGAGCCAGAACCAGATCCAGTGCTGTCATCTATTCTCGCTAGTGATTCGTTAACTACGATTTGTAGCTCTTTTACATGATTTGCCTGCGCCATGATTGCCAGGTCATCAGCATAGGCGATACATTTTACACCCTCCGGTAGTGGAAGATTCAATACCCCATGATAAAGGATGTTCCATTGCAGCGGTCCCAACACTGATCCCTGGGGTACTCCTGCACACATGTCCCTTGTTCTATGTCTAGTGACATGTGGAGCCCGATCCAGGAAATAACTTTCCACGGCATTTATCAAGTACCTGGAGAAGTCTTTAGCGTACATTTCTTTGATAACCAGGCTCCACGTTGAAAAGTGTGAAAGCATTTTCAACATCTAACGCTATCAGCGCACACCATTTCATATGACTAGCGTTTGCCGTGTCCACGACCACCTTTATCGCTGCTATGGTCGACCTCCCTTTTCTGAAATCATACTGTGCGTCCGATAGGTCGGTTTTGGTTTTTAATTCAGCCTGAATTCTTGCTTTTATTAAACGCTCGAAGAGTTTTCCAGGGACGCTCAGCATGCAGATACGAGTAGGCCTGAAGGATGACTCCATGGGTTTTCCTTTCCATATCAGCGTGATAGATGCTTTTTTTCAGATATTTGGGAAGTCCTGTGAGAACAGTAGGTTGTTAAGCACCTTTAGTATGGTTTCAGGTATAACCTCCACCGCTATATTCATTGCGTCCGGAGGTATGCTGTCTGGACCTGGGGCCTTTCCCACTTTGATCTAAGCTGCTGATTCCTGTAGTTCCTTCATCGAGAAGGGCTGGATATCTTCGGTTATCTTTGTTCCCGTCTGCCAGTTATCGTCTCTGTGTGGAAAAAGGTGTTCAAATGTTTTTGTTCTTTGCGTCTCTGAAAGCTCAAAAGGAAGTGAAAAGCTCTTTATCTGCTTCACTGCGATCCGGTATGCGGATCCCCAGATGTTGTCTTCAAGCTCCTTAAATAGGTTTCTCGAGTGTAGTCTTTTGGAACGAGCGATTTGCTTCTTTAGCTCCTTTCAAGCTGTTTTGTATAGGTCCTGTAAGTGTGTCCAGTCGTCTTCACTCATTCTTTGTTTGGCTCGTTCCCTTGTCACCTTTCTCTTATATTTAAGACAGACTTCTCGTTGCCGCTCTATTTGTACAGTCCACTAGTATGGAATTTTTCGTTTTTTCCTCTCGGGTATGGATGGCGCTTTTTCTAGTTGCCTCTTCTAAGATAGCCATTAGCTCATCCGGAGTCTCAACATTTGCATGGTTGATTGTGTTCATGTTTTCCTTAAAAGCTTTGGCACCAAAAAGAGATATTGTACCGCCTGGGTTCCGGTATGTCATCTCTTGAATATCCAGCTCGAAGTAGATATGGTTATGATAGCTCAGTGTCTCTCCTGGCGGGACTTTCCAGTGGGATACTTTAGTAGATATTGATATGAGGTACTGTTAGATTCGTCCTAGAAGTGCGAGTGATACTGTGTGTATTAACATTTTGTAAAATCAAAATGGCGGAATTTTTTACACAAATAGCCAAATCAGCTTAATGGTTCAGCTCGGCATTCCAGGTGCGGGAGAGTTCATTCTTTGGTCCAGCCGAAATTAATAATAATAATAATAATATAATATTAATAATCGTCTTTATTGACCAAAACATGGTACATTACATGGGGCGAGATTTAGCACCTGCTATTCCAAATTACTAAGTCAAGCAATGGACCAGAGTGGAATTTGTTTCTAACGTTTGGCATTTGAGTAGAATCATGTCATATTCTCTGGGAGATTATGCAGAAATATATTACTATTATGGTGCTACCCTAGAAAATGCTCGAGGAGCTGCTCGCATGTATCGGGAGTATGTGGCTAGAAGAGATGGACCACAACCGGCAGTATATCCCGACTACCGCGTTTTTCTACGCATAAAGCGTGAATGGAGGGCCGCATACTAAGCACTCATCCTCAGCTAGGAGCGCCAAGGATACGCTCAGAAGAGATAGAAGATCAGAGAACAAGCGTCCTTACCATGTACAAAAAGTACAAGAATTGCTTCCAAGCGACTATGCACAACGGGTTGAATTTTGTAAGAATATGTTGAGAAGTTGCGAAGAGGATGAAACTCTTTTCGACAGCGTCTTATGGACATATGAATCCAACTTTAACTGAAATGGAATATTCAACATGTACATGTACAATTGCCATATATGGAGCGTGGAAAATCCACACGCAAATCGCCGTCAGTTCGACGTTAATTTATAGGCTGGAGTACTCAACAAAAAATTAATTGAACCATATGAATTGCCCGCCAGGTTGAATGGTCAGGCATATCTTGCTTTTCTACAAAGCAGTTTGCATAAGCTGGTAGAAGATGTACCTTTGTACATTACTTAGACAGTGCCTTTCTTGGGCGTGGGATAGGTAGAGGTGGACACATACAATGACCTCCAAGGTCACCCGATTTAAATCCTCTAGATTTTTTATATGGCGGTTTTATAAGAAGATAGTCTATACATCTGAATATACAAATGTCAACCAACTGCGCCAGAAAATTGATGAAACAAAAATTAAAATAATAGAAAACGCAAATTCATTTCAAAGAACTAAAGGCCAATTTTATTAGAAGGTGTCGCTTGTGTATAGAAAACAATGGAGGCCACTTCGAACATGTTCTTTGAAAGTTAGGTAAATTGAACCATCTTCCACATTTGTCGGTGAATCGCCATAAAGAGGGGCTAAACGCAATAGCTTCTGTACTTGTAGGTGGCTATTGCGTTTCTTACGTTTATCGCATCACAACAACGAATGTGATGCGTGTATCACTAATCGTAGCAAGCTGAAATTTTCAGGGTTTATTCTACATGGATTGAAATAGTTTGTACAATAAAATGCATAATGAAATACAACCTCAATTTTTTTAGCGCCCTCCAAGGTTGAAAGATAGAAGAGATTTTTCACAAAAACCCGTTTTTTTAGAAATTTCACAAAGGTGCAAGTATCTCCTGAACTATAAAATTTCGGACCACTCATATAACGGTTCATTCGATAGTTATGTATAATAAGATAATGTTAGAACATGGGATCAGCACATGATAACAACACTGGCACTTTTTGATTTTAATAAGACTTGTTATACTCTAAATCATCGTGTAATACTTGTAAATCTTATGATTTTCCCCATTCATCTATTAATATGATAGGTGGCTTTCATCTGGAGTACCCCAAGGTTCTGTATTCGGACCATTATTATATAACTTATCGCCGATTTGCGCACATTCACAAAACATGGTAATGTTCAATTTTTTGCTGATGACTCTTAAATGTATAACCACTTCCATACTTGCAATATTCAAATTGCTGAAGACATAAGGTCAATTAATGAATATGTAAAAAATGAAATCCTTCAAAAAGTGAACATCTTTTCACCTAAGCCATTCAGAAATCACGTGAAAAACGACTCCAATGTTAGTTTGGATGGTGCTACTAGTGAAGATAATGAAGCAGTCAAAAACTTTATATATATATATATATATCTATAAGGTGAAAAATTAAAAAGCTTCCGCCTTTTGTTGGGTACTTCGACAAAATTTAAGCAAAGCGGACTCTTTATACTTTTTTTAATTCTCTCTAGCTTTCAATGGACTTTGCCATCATCATCAGGAGAGTAGTATGTGAGGATGTTGCTAATTGTTGTTTTCGTATAGGATGAGGGAAACGTCCAGTAACATGATGAGAGCTGGATACATGGTACAATGGTTAAAATTATACAAAATATGACAAGACAAGTTAAAGACAGATTAAAAATTATTTAGAAAACATTACTGGACGTTTCCCTCATCCTATACGAAAACAACAATTAGCAACATCCTCACATACTACTCTCCTGATGATGATGGCAAAGTCCATTGAAAGCTAGAGAGAATTAAAAAAAGTATAAAGAGTCCTCTTTGCTTAAATTTTGTCGAAGTACCCATCAAAAGGCGGAAGCCTTAATTTTTCACCTAACTGATCTAGACGACAATGACCACGTCGCAAGTTATATATCTATATATATACAGGGTGACTTTGAAGTTGAGTCATTAATTTTCAGATACTGACTGTAGAAGGAAGATAAAAAAAATAAAAAAAAAAATGTTACCTTGTTTTATAAAGTATCCTCCCGACAAGTATTTCAGTGCGGACCTGTACTTGGTCGTGCGGTCTTGGAGCACCGGCATGCCCTCCCCTGTGAGGTCTTAAGTCACCTGATTCACGAGCCCTTTGTACTACATTAACAAAGGCAGGAGGGGTTGGTTGCACTCGATTGGGAAACCGATCCGTATAAATCCGTGATGCCGCGGCAGCATTTTGTAAAGACTCCCGTAAATAAGAATCATGTCTACAAGTTCACCATTTTCGTAAACATGTGCCATTTTTTATTTCGTTTGAGCCCCGCAACAAACACCACTATTCACTCACGCGTTACCGACTGACACATTGACTGAATACAACTAAAAACATCGTGATAAGCGTTTCAAATTCTTTCGCTTTTTTGCTTCCGATGCGATGAACCGATAAGGCGGATTATATCCGTTGTTGCCAAACACGACCACATTAATTATTGAGACAGGGCGGTACTCAAACTTCTAAAGGGCTATAACTTTGTTACTTTAATTTTACCAGAAAAATATTAAAGGAAAAAAACATTTCTTTTGATCAGATCTACTCACTGTTAAAATAAATGACTCAACTTCTATATATATATATATATAAAATTACTAAAAACTGCTTATGTCAGTTATATCTGAATAAGCAAATTATTGTTAGGGGTAAAAAATTGGGACGTTGTAGGGGGTTCGGGGAACATGCTCCGATCGTCTGTCCAGTCAATGACATCCAGCCATGAACAGCTGTTTCATTCTTTTTTGGAAACTCATCAGCATGGTCTAGGCTTGGTCTATGAGACAACAAACGAAAACATAGCAACTATCCTCTATTCAGAATGTAAGATCTTATTTCGATAGGGTCTAACTCTTGCTGAACATAATCCTTTATGAACTGCGTTGCGTGTGAAGTGAAAAGTCAACCTGCGTTATTATTACCGAAACTGTACCACTTTCTGATATAATATGGTACTGCTTCTCTAATTTAACTAACTTGGTATTTCTTTTCGATATGACAAGGTATACTCGCATAACTGGTTCAACGTGATTTTTATTCCTAGTCTTTAAGTTATTATACATTTTTTTCCATTTTAATAGAACAAATTGAAACCTAGGTTACAACTTACAAGAATAAATCGTTATTCTAGCACTTTATTTTTATAACGTATCCCTTATTTTTTATTAACTAAACATTCAGCTTTGGCCGAAGTTTGTGTTAAAAGTCGAACTAAGTTATAAGCAGCTTATTTTTGGGGTTGTTAAGAGTTTAAACTACAGTCTTATACTTCTGTTTAGATAGATCGATAGACATTTATTTGCAACCGGTACATGTGCGCCCAATAACAGGAAATGCGTAAAATCAAATGAACATTTCGTTTTATGTAAAAGAAAAAATATAACTAATGTTATATAAAAATAAACACATGAATAATATAAAAAAGATAGTTCGAAAAAGTTACATGTTTATTAAATGTGATGTCCAAAATAGAACTATAAACTAGCGAGATAGGGGAAAGATTGATGTCACAACTGTTACATATCAAATTAAAATTGTTACAAATTTTCGAAATATGCGACTTAGCTAAAATGTTGGTTCTAGGGCATTCACAATAAAATACTCTAGAATTTCTGGTGTTGTATCTGGGACGGTAAATGGAATTTTACCTAACAAAAATTCACATATTATGTCCCCATGAATGAGTTTGTACAAGAAACTCGTTGTTAGAAGGATACCGCGTCTGTTAAGAGAAATAAAGTTTGCTTCATTAAGCAGCAAAGAGGAATAAACCTCTTTCCGGGAATAAACCAGTTTTCTTAAAATGCATATATTTCAAAAATTTTCTCTGAACACGTTCTATCTACTAATGTGTGTTGCGCAATGTGGGTACCAGATCAAGATACCATACTCCACCTTGCTACGTACATAACTTATACAGGGTGACTTTGAAGTTGAGTCATTAATTTTCAGATAATGATTGTAGAAGGAAGATAAACCAAAATATGTGTGTAAAAATAAAAAAAAAATTTACCTTGTTTTATAAAGTATCCTCCCGACAAGTATTTCAGTGCGGACCTTTATTTGATCGTGAGGAGCACCGGCATGCCGTTCATATGTGAGGTCTTAAGTCAAATGATTCACGAACCCGTTGTACTACATTAACAAAGGCACGAGGGGTTGGTTGCACTCGATTGGGAAACCGATCCGCATAAACATGTGCCATTTTTATTTCGTTTGAGCCACGCAACAGACACCACTATCCACTACCGACTGACACTGACTGTATACAACTGAATGAAATAATTGTAAAAACATCGTTCCAAATTCTTTCGCTTTTTTGTTTCCGATGCGATGAACCGATAAGGCGCATTATATCCGTTGTCGCCAAACACGAGCACATAATATTATTATTGAGACAGGGCGGTACTCAAACTTCCAAAGGGCTATAACTTTGTTACTTTAATTTTACCAGAAAAATGGTAAAGGAAAAAAACATTTCTTTTGATCAGATCTACTCACTGTTAAAATAAATGACTCAACTTCGAAGTATATCGAATATTTAGTACTGAAATAGAAAATTCTCTAGCGTTCCTCATGATAAATCCAAACATCCTATTAGCCGATGAAACAGTCGTGTCGATATGAGTTGAAAAAGACATTTATTGATCAAATATGATTTCTATGTCATCGATTTGATCTTGACGCTTAAGGCTAACGTGTCCAAGGTAGTAGTTAAAATTTAAGATGTTTAATTTCCTTGTGAGAGACACAACAAAGCACTTGTCCGCATTTAAGTTAAGATGATTGGCATGGCACCATGAAGACACTGTGATAATACATTGCTGCAAGACAAGGCAGTCATCGATAGTATTGACATATAAGTGACATATAAATCCGAACACCCAGTTTAAATGGTTTTATTTTAATAAAATTTTGTGTAAGTACTTAATGAAGCATAATAAGTAAATGATAAAAATTTCAAAATGATTGCACTGCTTTAAAGCCCTTTGACCTTTAATAATGTGTGGATGCACCCTGATGTGCTACGCATTCTCCAACGCGCCTAGGCATGCTTCTGATCAGGTGGTCAATGTCCTCCTGTGGTATCTCATTTCAGTCAACCACCAACTCCTCTCGAAGTGCTTCTAGAGTCTGAGGAGGACGTTGCAAATTGAGCAATCTCGTACCCATCATATCCCACACGTGCTCAATTGGGGATAAGTCGGGAGATCTTGGTGGCCATGGTAACAATGTGACATCATTATGTTGAAAGAAGTCTATTGTGACTCTTGCAACATGTGGTCGGGCATTATCTTGTTGGAAAGTTGGATCTGCCAGGGTGTCAAGATAGGGTAAAAGATGGGGTTCTAGAACTTCGTGGATATAACGCTGCGCGTTCATGTTACCTCTGATGAAGATTAAAGGTGACCTGGAACCATAACCTATAGCACCCCATACCATAACTCCAACAGTGTGATGTACATGTCTTTCAACAAAAGTGGATTCCTCCTTTCACCACGTCGCCTTCTAACCCGGGCACGTCCATCGTGCATGCCTAAACAAAATCGAGACTCGTCACTAAAGACTGTTCCATTCCTGATCCCAGAGTGACCGTTGTCTGCACCACTAAAGGCGATTACGTCGGTGTTCTCGAGTTAAAGGGAGGACCCAGTGTGGCCGGTATGAAAACAAGCCAAAACATCTCATTCGTCGCTAAACACTTCGCATGCCAATAGGTCTTCCGTGTTTTGCAAACCATTCATTTGCAATGGACCCGGTAGTGGAGAAACGGTCCCTTAAGGCCAATAATCTTAGGCGGCGATCTTGCTCTTTGCGTACGGCCTTCTCGAAGCCATGCCTGACAACACCTAACCACAGTGTCTACACTTCTTTGCACACAAATACCTTCACCAACTTTTATTAAAATAAAACCATTTAAACTGGGTGTTCGGATTTATATGTCACTTAGTATAGTTGTATATTTTAAGGTCATCTGCACATAATAACTTTGAACAGTGCAAGTCAAGAGTTAAATGGACCTTCTAGAAGACCCTCAGTTTTTCGAACTTAGCTTATTTATAATCATTGGTATTTGATTATTAAACACGCGTTATGGGACATGCACGCAGAAGGTAAGGAAGCTTTGTTATTCCAATTTTTGAAATGCCCAAGGTTAATAGAACCGCGAAAAGCTGCCACAATCTCGATACCCTAGGGACAATTGAGCGGTCGTATTGGCCAGTCCTGGATGTACGAAGTTCGACACGGTTATAATGGGAGGCGGAAGTCAGGTGGGACTGTCTCGCAGACACTGTACGGTGGCATCATGGAGAGCTCTAAGGAGCAAAGCTCGTTGGCGCAGCGGTAGAAGAGAGCTGGATCACCGACGGCCCGCCGGTGCGAAAGGGTCCCGAGAGAAGGGTCATCGATTAGTCGGACAGCCCTCCTACGAACAGAATGGAGCAGGGAGTTCATTTGAAAACTTCCAACCACGGATTTCTCTAAAACCACTGAATAAAAGGAAAAACGACGGGGCACGTCCAAAGATTTATCAAGGGGGACAACTTTTTAACCAAAAAATCTCCCTTTCACCCTCGGGCCTCCAGGGTCATTCTCTTAAACATTTAAATGACAAGGGGTATCGAGTAACAGCTTGTTTGACAGGTCTTCCGAAGTCTTCCATCTTGACGTTTGATTTTTAAAAATCAGTCGATTCGTTTTCGAGAAAATTAGAAAAATTGATTTATCTTAGTTTGTTCAGATATAAAACAAAAACACACGAAAATATCACTTTTTATTTCTATGTTCAAAATGTTGCCCTTTATGGCTTGCCGAATCTTTATAACTTAAAACGTAAAGTACCAATAGCAATTCGGAAGATTAGACGTGGCAACAACCAAATAACAACCCGAATTTTTTCCGCATTCTTTTCATCAACACAGATATCCTAGGCGACCTGTATTTATTGTTGTACATGTTCGGTTATTTGTGACAAAATAGTTTGCACACTAGTCGAAAGAGTGGAAATGATTCAAATTTATTGTGCCCAAAATCAATGTGCTCGGCAAACTGCCTTTTAATCAGTGGTTTCCGATAAATCCGTGGTGGGATGTTTTCAAATGAACACCCTGTATAGACCTCAAAAATGCTTAACTAGAGATAAGTTATTGTTTACTTTTGTTCCGAATGATTGAAACAACCTAGAAAATATTTGCTGGGCGCTACAACATTTTGTAATTAGTTCAAAAAACGTTCAAAAAAATTTCACCGGATGGCAGGAGGCTTTGAAAAAACGTAATTATAAGACAAGATCGTGTTGGAAGCATTTTCCTATGAATGAGAGGATTTCGCATCGTCTAACTTGGGGTATTACCTTAGCTATTTCCGGTTGAAGAAACCTAAGCTGTCTTGTTTTGTAATTAAAAACTACTACATAAACAGTAGGTTGCGATTTAGGAATTCAATACGTATCACGAGTCACCTTTATTACTCTGTCTGCATAAACCTCCCTGTAATTTAAAACTCCAATATAAATGGAAAACGGATTACTTCGCTAAGATTAAACTGCTAAGAAAATATCGTTAATTGGGCTAATGAACGTTGACTCTTTCTTTAATTTTATACCAAACATTCAGACAAAGAGGGTCAACCAAAAGCATTTTACTGGAGGGCAAGGCGCTCAATATTACAGTGTTGCCGCATTCGAGCCTTCCAGCTCATGAGGAACTCCGTTGCCATCTCTCTATAGAGCCGGCTGGTTTGGGACGCGAATTCGTAAAAAAGGCGTCAAGTAGATTGACCCTATACTTCATGAGTCAAACCGTCTTAAAAGGCGAAATCGAATCGTGATTAGGTAGCGATAATATTCTAAGTTCAGTTCACAAGTTTTCTGTTGTTTAAAAATATCACCATCACACAAGTCAGAATTTCTCATTTAATCAGTGCATCGTAAGTACTGAGTCAATCTACTTGATGAAATATTTGAGAACCATCATAGACGGAGTAACATAAATTAAAGGTTAGGCGAAATGGGCCAGGTGGAGTTTGGTATCCACTGCTCAGTCTGCAGTGGCCTCCACGACATTGCAGTGTCACGTCATGCACGCAACGTCAACGATTGCGAGTCGGCGTGGAAAGTAAAATCGAAACATTTCCGGGATATGTGTGCCTAAAGACGCAACTGACGATATTATAATAGACATTTGTTGCCTTGGGTTTCAGAGTCTATTCAGTCTTAATAAGTTCGCTTTCATGAGGATCTACCGACAGTTCGTAATATATTTGAATGAAATTTCTTAAAAATGGTAGACTTGGAATATAGTAGATTTAAAAAAAGAACAAGTCTCCATATGAAACACTCCCTACTATTACAAAAGTGAAGGGATCTCAACATATAAGTTCGACTGACTCAACAAACTGACGCAGGAGGCTGCACGTTACTGCACGTTGAGACATTTTTATGAGTGCATACTAGCTGCCAGAAGCACGTCTGTTGATTTAGTTGTTCATTCGTATTGACTGTGTAAAGTCGGACTATGGAATCGTGGTCACGTAATGAGTAAGGGCAGTTTTACGGTATAACTTTACGCGCGGTTTAAGCATAGACCAGTGCTTAGAAGAAATGACGCTTGCATTAAAGACTGATTGTCCTCACCGTACGACTATATTCAGGTAGTACAGAGATTTTCAGAGGGGCAATTTCACTCTGGAAGATGCTGAGAGAGAGGGAGTGAGTAACAGAGGAAAACACTACAGTTGTGAGGAAAATGCTTGACGAAGACGGAGAGTGACATACCAACAGATAGAGGAGACCTTACACCTTCATGCATCAGTAATTCATTAAATTCTGCACAATCATTTACACGTAAGGAAGCTTTGTTCCTTCCGGGTACCGCATAGTCTGACGGAAGAGCAGAAGACGACTTGGTGCCGAAAGATGCTGGAAATGTTGAGACGGTGACGAGACTTGGCTCTATTATTACGATGTGCCGACCAAGGCTCAAAACAAGGTTTGGGTCTTTGGTGATGAGGACACACCCGAGGCTGGCAGAAAATTCCGATCTCTTGAGAAAAAAGTGATACCTGTATTTTTCAAATCGTGCGGCATTGTGGAGCGTGTTGTTTCTGACACACAGAAGACAGTCTCAGCTAAGTGGAATACGGAACAACAGTACCTGCGTAAAGTCATAGAGTCTATGAAAAACCTGCGGCCAAATACTTGGTACCCCCCCACCATGACAACGCTCCACCTCACCGTGCCAAAGCCTGCACCGAGTATTTAACCACTACTGGACTGAAACTTATTAAGCAGCCTCCATACAGTCCAGATCTTGCTCCCTGCGATCTGCACTGTTTCCCCATGTGAAAATGAAGCTAAAAGGAGAACGGTTTCAAATAGTCCCATAAAATTAGTTCGCAGTCCCCATCCTTTTGACACGGTTGCAATTTCAAATTTTTACTCTGCCCTAGCGACCAACAACGTTGCGATCACAATTGAGATGGCTAATGTGGAGCGCAAACCAGAGCGGTGGCGACAGCGATTGCGGTGGTGAGCAATTAAGGCGCATGTAACTATACCGAAGTGCGGACACCTGCGATGGTCTGGCACACGTGCCCGCTCTTTTTGCCGCGTTCTGCCGCGGCCAACTTGCGGCCTATGGTAGAATGCCGCATACATCGTTTGCCCGCATAGTTCCCGCGACATTCTTTCTACGGAGTAGTAGCAAACATGTGTGATACCGAAAAGCTTATCGAAAATGTGCGGGAACATTTCATCTTATATGACACAGTCATGCTAAAATAGACAAAAAATCTCTCTCTATCCTCCATTAATTTATGAAATATTGTATGAAATTCTCCTTTGCTTTCCCAATCACAATTGATATCATGAACCCAAATCCTTCGCTTTTTCCTAGACAAAAATATACGTCAATAATAACTTGAGTACATTTTGGATTTGTAATGTTTTCCTATTCTTGTTATTAGTAATTTGTTTACATACTTACTTACCTTTGCCTTTCCTCATCTTCATCCACTAAAAAAGCCAAAAGCAAAACCTCTTCTTCTAAACCCTTTGCACTCAGTGCATACTTCAATTCTGAATACTCTTAAAGATACTAAATTTGTCCCTGAAAAATCTCATTAGTTTGCGGACATCTAGTCGGCCTGTGATCGCGATCGCTATCGCCACCGCGACCGTCATCGCTCTGGTTTGCGCCTCACTTAAACCTTGTCAGCGGAAGCGGCCGTCTCGCAACAGATTCATTCTATATTCGTCGTGCTCCACGCAGATATTGAAAATATATCTACAATTCTGAGACTCAAGGCTCAAGTTAGCTAGCTGAAATTCGTAGTGATGGATTTGCTTCAAGTTTCAAGATGGCAGTCGGGTGTTATTTTGAAGTCTTTCCATATGTACGAGGGTTGCTTTAAATATGAGTTTTACACATTTTTTTCAGGTACAATTAATTTTTAATTTGAAAAGATTGAGGAGGTCATGCGGAAAAAAGTACTTCCTAGGCCTAAATAAATAGCCTAGCTTTTTTCCAGCAGCTGTCGCTATTGACGAGATCTGTTCATGCCAGGTTAGGTCCTCGGTGATCTGGTCTCCGAGCAGCCGAAATAAACAGCTCTTTGTTAGAACACGGCCATCCATCAAAACCAGATGACCGCTAGGATGCTTCTTGTTAGTCAGGGTACAGTATTGTATTTTGAAAGCATTAAGCTCAACTCAACTTCTCTTTATTGATTATAGAGTACCGATTCCTAGACCAAACCCTTTTTAATGATTTTCTTTTGGCAAATTCTATAGTTTACCGATTATATAATTTCACATGATCCCGAGACAAAGAGGCAATCTTCCGAGTGGCACACGACGGCGTCTCCTCGTCCAAAAAAGGGAAGAATGAGCAAATCCAAAGTGAAAACGATGCTCATTGTCTTTTTTGACATCAAAGGCATCGTCCACCATGAATTTGTTCCTCATGGACAAACCATCAACGCCAAGTTTTACGTGGAAGTGCTCAGGAGACTCAAACGAAGGGTCAGTCGGGTCCGACAAGACATCGCAGCCGACTGGAAGTTGCACCACGACAATGTCCCGGCTCACACCGCCTTTCTTGTGAACAGCTACCTGACCAAGGCCGGCATCCCAATGCTTCCGCAGCCGCCCTACTGCCCAGATGTGGCCCCCCAGACTTTTTTTTGTTTCCTCGCCTGAAAAGGCTGATGAAAGGCAAGCATTTTGTGATGACAGAGGGGATCTAAGCAGCATGCACCGCGGCTCTCAAGGCTATTCCGGAGAATGCCTTCCGTGACGCCTTAAATGCTTGGAAATCGCACTGGCAGCGCTGCATCTGCGCAGTAGGAGCCTATTTTGAAAGTTTTTAAAGAATTGTAACGATTGGCCCAATAAATTTTTTTAAATCGACTCAGTCCTATTACTTTCCGGACAAACCCTGTATTACATCTTCCTTTCGCAGCGACTCAGTATTGTGTTGAAATCTTTTGGACACTAATGTTATAGTATTATTAACGACTATCTTAAACAAATTTTCAAAAAATATTGTTGTTCCCTCGTAGACAGATTTGGTTCTGCCTACAGTCTGCCCATTAGTAACCAGCGCACCACCTTGTGATGTCTACACGTACTAGCCGTATATGAAGGTTTGCCTTCTTATTAAGATGCTTTCTGTTAAAATTTGCTTTACTATGAAGATACCTTCTTTACCGGCTTTTATCTGTTCCTTTTGATTTTCTATCAGGGCCACTTATTTAACCTTCCTTTAGGAGGTTGCGTGCGCAGACCGTCCAGCGCCATTTTCTTTCTTTTTCTGCTGTAGTTGTGGTTGTGTGTTGGCGTTTTTTTTTATTTAACTTCCAGATTTTGGGATACTAACGCCTCAAACACCAGTTTAAGGAATAGTACCCTTTTATTCTGTACTTTACGTTTAGTTGTCTTGGTTTGGGTACCACCAGTTCATTTTATAATGGGATTTTAATCTCCAGCGGTAAGTTCTGTTTTGTATTCCATCGGACTACGTCCATTAATGCTTGTCCTGAAGAAGTTTGTTCAATATCTGCTTCCTTTTAGTGGAAATGCATCGCGGAGAACCACCATTCACACCCCTCCAGCTTTGTTTTGTAGCTGCCTTGCAGCTGTTTCGCAGCCAATTTTGTTGTTAGTTATCCATTTCCTTGACAAAAAAACCTTGATGTGAACAGGCAAAATAGCACTTTAATTAGGTATTTTACATACATTAATATGTTGATCAATGCTGACTGAAATTCTTAGAGTGAACTTGATTTCGTTGTGGCAGTTTACGTATTCAAATATGTGGCAGTGCCTACCTATCACCGTCTTTTGGGCTTACTACATTACATTGATCATGATTTTGAATTTTGAGCTGCAGTAACTTATTTTAGAACAAGGGATAAGTTTCTGAGAGTATATCACTTTGGTATATGTTTATTTTTTCTTGCCCTTGCAGAGAGAAAAGTAGTTTTCTTGTAAAATAGAATGTACATAGATTTTTTTTTCAAGTTTTGAGTCTTTTAAATGTGTAGTTTTGTCTCAGACATAGAGTTGAGAGTAGAATTTCAAACAGTCTTTCTCTCTCTAGGATTTTTTTATACCGTAAATTTTGGAAACGAGGCAAGCAGCCCCTATCTTGTGACGTTCCTTACGTCACTGCTCACTGGTTTTTCACCTGAGCGTTTGTGAGCTTAGGACATCTTCTCAGCTGTGTCTAGAGCTGTGGCTGAAAGGAGACCATTATTCAGATAAGACCATTATCCAGATAAGTTTAGGTTTAGCGTTAAACTATTTGCAAGGCGTATATTTGTAAAGCCTTCGTACGTGTACCATGTTTTGCAGGGTTAGCAATTATTAAATAATTTTATTGTCAGGTAGTTTTGAATAATATTCTGCTGCTTGTTTTGATAATATATTGTGATTCTTTTTTTAATATCTTGTTTTATTTGGCTCTCTGTGCACAATTAATATTAGATTTTCTTTGTGCTCTTTGTGCTCTTTACCCTCTCATACTCTCCGTTTTATTGAGCTGGGGCTTGAATGTGCACGCCACATGACAGCTGTTTCGCATTGACTGATCTTTAGATTTCATTTATAGTGATTTATTAATTTATTGATTAATAGAAAAACGGAAAGAGGAATCACACCACCATTTCCTCTGATTTATAAAAAAAGGCGCGGCAAACTGTCAGTTTCTGTGACCTTGAGAGCTCGACACACACCTAACTGACGCTGCGTCCTCATCGTCAGGATACCTGTTTTGAATAGCATGCTCTCTCCGGCAGCCGACGTGACAGTGAACCGCCGAGATTTTCATTATTATAAGAGGGATGCGTGTTATGGGATACGCCAACCCCTCATAGCATCGGGAGTTGCGTTGCTGTATCGCGTTGTATATGGGGTGGCTGTACGCTCTCCGTGAAATCAAAGGAGGCCGGTCCTGGATGCATCAAAGGCTTCAAAGCTCATGGGAACGCGGCGTTCAAGCAGAAAAGCAATACAATACGTATTATCGTCAAAGCAGTGGACTGGCAAGTGAGCTGTGCGCTCTGCGATGTTTCAGACGACGTTTTGTCTATAGGGTGATTTCGAAAATTGTAACAATAATTCTGGAACAGAAATTAGGTCCAAAGATTACGTTAGAAGTTCCTATTACCATGCGCTTTAAAGTGCGTCATTACTGAGATACAGAGCGTTGAAGTTATAATTTAGAAATCAAGACAAGAAGCAACCTAGCGCTATCCGGTTTCGACCGACTTCTACCAAAGATCCGGTTATTTCGGCTGATCGTAGTCCAGATCACCTTGACCCGAACTCAATTCGTCAATGGCGGCAGCTACTTGGAAAAAGCTATTTGTTTTGGGTTAAGAAGTACATGACCCAGATAAGATCTAGCCTCGGATACTGCTCACATGTTTGGGATGTTGTCGTTCCGACTACATTATCTATGTTCGATGCTGTTCGACTGACCGATGGCTCTACTCTAATGGACAACAAACATTTTTGCGGCTCAAACTATATAAGCGAGAAGAATATATTTACGGCGCCACTGCACTTTTGGGTACAATTTTTAATATGATACTCGATTTCATATGATTTTTTTTTATATCGAAACAGCCGCGCAGGCAGAAGCCTAAATGCCGGAACACCGCGGCTGCTATGATGATCCCAAAGAAATTTTGTTAATACGATTTTTGAACTGCCTAAGGTTAGTAGAACTGGGAAAAGCTTCCTCTTGTAGATTGTTCCACAATCTAGACACCCTCGGGATAAAGGAGCGGTCATATCGGCCAGTTCTGGATGTACGAAGTTTGACACGTTTGTCTCCCTTGAGCTTTTTTTGTCGAACATTCCATCTTGGAGAAAAATTTGTTTGAATAGTCTCGGATTTTGATCAAATTTTCACACAAGGTTACTAATTATGTCAAGGACGAAATAGATTTTAGTATTTGAAAATCGCTCCAGTGGCGCAAAACACGAAAAAATAAATTTCGTTTGACGTTTCAGACCATTTTCGGAAAACGTTTTGTAGGCGTTGAAACTTGTAGGTTGGGGGCTGTAGGGGGTAGGGGGTTGTAAATGTATGGGGTTGTCCAAAACGGACGCAGGAAAGTAAACGCATATTAAAACAAGAAAGATTGATATTCAAATCAAGTTGGGTACTTTATTTTGAAGGTTCATTTATACCATTTATGTATGAAAAATAATATCGCTCAAATGTTCACCACGATTGGATTTACAGACGTCCACGCGATGGTCGAAATTTTCAATGACATTTTGCAACGTGGTCGGTTCTATGGCATTTATCTCGGCAATGATGTTGTTTTTGAGTTCTTGGAGGGTGGCTGGTTTGTTGACGTAGACTTTGCTTTTCAAATATCCGCATAAAAAGAAGTCCAAGGGAGTCAAATCGCACGATCTTGGTGGCCATGCCACATTTCCTCTGCGCGAAATCTCGCGATCACCGAAGAAGGACTGCAATCGATGGATATTGACGTTGGTTGTGTGGCATGTTGCACCGTCTTGTTGGAAATAAACATCGTCCATATCCATTCCTTCAAGTTGCGGCAAAAAATAGTCCTCTATCATCACGTGATATCGCTCAGAATTGACGGTAACGGAGTCCCGGCCGCATTTTCGAAAAAGTAAGGTCCGATGGTGCTTTTTGACCACAATGCACACCACACAGTCACTGTTTGAGGATGCATCGGCTGCTCTTGATACTAACGGGGATTTTCGTTCGCCCAGATGCGGCAGTTTTGCTTGTTTACCGTCCCATTCAAAGTGAAATGCGCTTCGTCGCTGATTTTTGATGAAAAATTGGCATCAAGTTGACGGTGTTCAATGAGCTAATCTGAGAACGTTCGGCGCGAAAAATGGTCGGCTCGACGCAGCTCTTGCGTCAATTGGATCTTGTAGGCGTGTAAATTCAAATCCTTGTGGAGAATGCGGAGCAAACTGGTTCTCGAAATGCTCAATTCTTGGGATCGACGCGTTGTTGATTGTTTCGGATCGTCTCTCACACTCTCCTTCACAACAGCAATATTTTCCGGTGTGCGAACGCTCCTTGGCCGGCCTCGAATTTACGCATCAGACAACCGATGGTTGTTGCGTTTAGGCTGTTGTTGCGACCGAAATGTTTTACGAAGCGCGCGAAACGGGTTTTTTATTTTTGCACCATTTTTGTAGTGCTCTTGAATAACTTTAATGCGGTCTTCAATCGAATACGACTTCATAGCGATCAATGGTAAACATTCAACTAACAAAATGACATGTCGGTGACAGAAAACAAAGATGGCGTCTATGTCAAATTGACGATTACTTTCCTGCGTCCCTATTGGACAACCCTATATAAATCGTGCGATGCTTTTTTAAACGATGACTTGACTGTTTTTATATCTACACATATATTTTCCGAATTTTACGTACTACCCATTTCGCCTAACCTTTAATTTGTATTACTAAGTTTATGATGGTTCTTTGAATATTTCGTCAAGTAGATTGACTCAGTACTTATGACGTATTGATATACGACAGACACGGAGTGACAAACCGATATAAATGAGAAACACGAACTTGTGTGATGCAGACATCTTTGAGCCACAGAAAACTTGAGAACTAAGTTTCAAATATTATTGCGAGTTTAATTCTTGTATCGTTTATGTAGTCGTAGATTTTGAAGACTGATTCGGAGGCTGTGGAGATAAAATCGCTGGAACACAGTGTTTCAAGGTTTCGGATGCTCCTGCTCATTTTCAGACATTGAGGATGAAAATTGTAGGCTGGAAGCTGTATGCGATAAATCGTTGTAAATTGTTTCATATTCGGTCAGTCACCTTCTATTATTAAAAAGCTGCTGATCTTAGTGATACTATGCACCTAGTGGACATAATAAGTCACAAATATTTTCCCTACATCTGCCATGAAAACAGAAATATGATAGATTTGCTTTATACAGTATGATATGTAGAGGTCGAAGATTCACCGTACCTGTAAGTGAACCTTCGTGATCACGATTCGATTTCGCCTTTTAAAACGACTTCACTCTTTTCTTTGGAACCTCCAACTAAGTGTAATAGATTTATCAGCTCTGTGGGCTTTTACTATATTAGTAAAACACCCTAATTCATTTATGGTTAGCTCTAACCTATCTAATCTTTGTTGATAGGTATTGCAAGGTGGTTGGTATATGATTTGCAATACCTAACATTTTCTAACAGTTTACAAGAACAATATTCACACAGTGTGTTCGTACCTTACTACAGAAAGCGTAGGAAGTATAGGGTCAACCTACTCGACGCCATTTTTTTTTTCTAAAATTCTAGGTATTCTGCTCTGTATAGTTCTTCTTTCAAACTAGTCTGAATTCGTTCAATCAACCGATACGCATATCAATTAAATCGGTGTTTGTAGATATCAATATGGAACCCATGTAGTGGGTACATTAATTATTGTAACGCCAATACAGTACAGCGACAGTGACCCGCATGCCCTTATTCGACAAATACAGGGATACACGTGTAGTGTACATTCGGTCAGTGATTCAAATTATAATTATAGCCTAGGAAATAGGGTTTGCGTATTAGGATCTCCATGGTATAGGGCACGCAAAGCGATTATCGGTTATTTCTCGATTACACTGATCAACAGCTAAAAAATATCCTAAATACAATCAACAAAATATTACTATTTTTAATGTGCTAAAACCGGAATGAAACTTATTTTTTCAATATTAGTTCATGTTTTAGAGATACGGTAATTATATGTGTTCCTGCTGTGACAGTGTTAATATACTGTAATTCACAAGAATGCACGTGCTACATTTTTATATTCGGCAAGGAAAGATGATGTAATCGGCATGATTGTGTTACGTTATACGTACGTGTACATTATATTGTTTTATATTAGCCATTTTTTCCTCAGTTGGCTGACAGCGTTCATGCAAGATGTCTCGAAAGTGTGTAAACAATCCAGATCAGTTTTGTTACGTGTGTGGTGATGTGACTGTTGCGTCTCAGAGACGGTCTATTACTCCACTAATAACAAAGGCATATCAGCTTTATTTCGGTTCTAAACTAGGTGATCAAGACAAACAGTGGGCACCCCACATCTGCTGTAATACATGTGCTTCAAGTCTGAGGAGCTGGTTAAATGGCAAAAAACGGTCTATGCGCTTTGCTGTCCCAATGGTTTGGAGAGAGCCTACAAATCATATTAATGATTGTTACTTTTGCATGGTACCTTGTGTTGGACAAGCCACAGGTATGTCCAAGAAAAAAAAATTGGTTATTAACTACCCAAACATACCATCTGCGATGAGACCTGTGCCTCACAGTGACGAAAATACTATTCCAAAACCCCCAGAATCCTACACTTGTGAATCAGAAAACGAATCAGATCATGGCGATCGAGTGATTCGTCAGGAAGAAGATATGCCATCAACGTCAAGAGATCCTGATCTTATACCGAGCTCGTCATGCCACCAACCGCACAAAATAACACAGTCAGAATTAAATGATCTTGTAAGAGATTTAGAACTTCCAAAATGTAAGGCAGAGTTACTTGGATCAAGACTGCAGCAGTGGAACTTGTTAGAAGACGATGTTTCGGTATGTGTTTTTCGTAAACGCCACAAAGTCTTAGAACCATTTTTCAATATGGAGAATAACTTGGTTTTCTGCAGTAACATTAACGGCTTACTAGCGGCTTTAAATATAAACTATAACCCAGAAGAATGGAGATTGTTTATAGACAGTTCAACATTGAGTTTAAAGGCAGTGTTATTGCATATTGGAAATATTTTACCATCTCTTCCTGTAGGGTATGCAGCTCACATGAAAGAATCATATGACAATATGAAGTACCTATTGACATGCATAAAATACGATGAGCACCAATGGCATATTTGTGGCGATTTGAAAGTTGTTGCACTTTTACTTGGGCTGCAGCTAGGCTACACAAAGTTTTGCTGTTTTTTGTGTGAATGGGACAGTCGGGCAAAGGCACTTCATTACACCAGACAAAACTGGCCTGTTCGTCAATTCCTAGAGCCAGGTCAAAAAAATGTACAGCATATGCCATTAGTAGATTCGAAAAAAAAATTATTACCACCACTGCATATCAAGTTGGGCCTAATGAAAAACTTTGTCAAGGCATTAGATAGAGATGGGTCATCTTTTCAATACCTGCGTCAGAAATTTCCAAGACTAAGTGAGGCAAAGGTTAAAGAAGGTATTTTTGTTGGGCCACAGATTCGAAATATTTTGAAAGATACACAGTTTGAAAACACTTTAACAGGTATTCAAAAAACTGCTTGGAATGATTTCCGTCTGGTGGTCAGTAATTTCTTGGGAAATAGAAAAGCTGACAACTATAAAACCCTTGTCAAAAATATGCTGTCATCGTATCAAAAGATGGTCTGTAATATGTCTCTTAAGATACATTTCCTACACTCACACCTGGAATTTTTTCCTGGCAATTGCGGAGCCGTAAGTGATGAGCACGGCGAACGTTTTCATCAGGATATTTCAACAATGGAAAAAAGGTACCAGGGAAAGTGGAATCCTTTCATGCTTGCAGACTACTGTTGGACTCTTGGTAGAGATGCTCCAGAAACGATCCATAAAAGAACAGCAAAAAGACAGCGCATATAGTGATTCTTATAAGTATATGAATCTTGTTACTTTTTTTAATATATCCTTGAAAATAAAAAGTTTTTTTTCTAAAGCGCAACTAATTTTTTTATTTCATTGTCATTTTTGGATTCAGCGCCCCAAAATTAACAAAGAAGTGCACTTTTCCCACAAGATACAATTAAAAAACTAAAATTTGTTGTCCAGCGTTATCGATTAATTTCTAAAAATACTCGCAGTCAATTTTAAACCTTCATTTTATATACGAAGGTTGTTTCAAGAATACAGTTCCCATATGTTTTTCAGACACAAGGAATTTTCTATTTGATAAAATGAAATCACCATTGCAAACTGTGATCTTTGACCTAGTTTTCTCCATAGCCGCCATTTTTTTCTACAAAAGGAAACCTAACCGCGTCAAACTTCGTACCAGCAGAACTGACCGATATGACCGCTCGTTCGCCCTAGGGTATCGATATTGTGAAAAAATCTATATGAAGAGGCTTTTCCCAGTTCACACATTAACAATGTTTCTTCAACCACCCCATAACAGCCGCTGTGCCCTGGCATTCACTGCTTCGACTTAACAAAAAACATGCAGTTCAGGTCTTAGATCTCCCTTACCGAATTTCTTTGAATCAAAATTGATCGAAAAATCATAACACAGTGTCTATCTAATAAAGAACGCGCTGAAACAACTTGAGGAAAGTGTAAATGAAAAGACGATTTTTAACACGCTTATATTAGCTTGGCCTTGAATGCATGCAACGGAATCTTTGAGCACAATGTTCACCAATTTCCAGTTTGATTAACATGAAGCTTCGCACACGTATCAAGGACCGATGACTATGCACTAATTTGATAACAGTTATTAACAGAACAATTCGATTCAAAGTAAAAAGCGTGGGGTGCATTTTACTACATAATAGTTGTACCATTTAATATATCAAGCACCCCACGTTTTTAACTCTGAATTGAATTATTCTATTCATAACTTAAATTCTATTATAATTTTATTTTGAGGTCGTTAATTATGATTGATTGTTTGACCATCTACTACTGTAATATAAACTCTTTGTAATTAAAAATTATTTCCTAATGTTTAGTTCGATTAGCTATAAACGCGTGTTTTTTTTTAGTTTTTTTGAACTATTATTTATTTCACCAAAAAGATGTACTTGTGCTGTAAAAGCGTTTCCTTCAATTATTTGGGGTCCATTTCACTCCAAGTAGTAGTGTAAACAATAATATTACAAGTCTGAGGTGCTTGCCAAGATCTTTGCTGCCAACTCCACCATGAATGTCCCTCCCAACGCGCAAGTGCCGTCGATCCAAAGCGATCGACAGTAACAAAGCTTCAAGTCCGAGCTTGAGTCCTGGCATTGTACTGAAGAGGTGTGCAGCGAAGCTTGCTCCAGTGCTTTCGCGTCTCTTCCAGATATCTTATGCATCCGGTACCTTCCCATAGAACTGGAAATTTGCTCCTGTCCAAACCGTCCCAAAAAAAAACGATTTAAAACCAGGAGGGCTGTCCGACTGATCGATGACTATTCTCTAAATTTCTCGGGACCCTTTCGCATCGGCGGGCCGAGCCCTCTTCCATGATCTTGACCTTCCATCTTAACCGTGTCCAGAAGTGGCCGATATGCTCCTTTGTCCCGAGAATGTCGAGATTGTAGAAAAATCTACATAACGAAGCTTTTCTCAGGTCTAATAACCTTAGACGGTTCAAAAATCCGATTAACAAAATTTCTTCGGGACCCTCAATTAATATACTGCTCATCTGAAGGACCATCCTACTATTTCCTTTCTCAGTTTTTGAGTTCCAGTTGCTAATTGCTTGGAAACTTTTGAACAGTAGTGTATATACACCATCACATATGTGGTTTACGTTCTTCACAACCGAAGCATCTTGTTCAGCTGTATTGAAAACTCCATCAGGCGTTTTCTATTGATGCCGGAGGAACAATATTTCAAGTCTTGGTATAGTAACTACTTACAATGGCGTATCTTCGATTTTCTGTTGGATTTCTTATATAAGGTGACTCAAAAAAACATGCCAATGTTTGTGGGGTATAAAGCACATCCAGGAACAAAAAAGGTTCCAACGCCGTTCATCCCCTACGTCCCATTACCAACACACAGGGTGTTGTATCTTTCTACGTCACAGATGAGGCCGAATGAGGACAAAACAGGAAGTCAGCCACCCATCTGCAAGGCTTCCCTGGGATGCCATTAGATGGAAGTTTGCATAAGAGGGCAGCATACCATAGCTGATGGAACGCTTTCCTGATATCAATTGTTATTTAATTCCGTATAGGCTGGTTCCCTCACGTTCCTTTTGTAATTAGTATCCTCTTTATGTAGTATTGAGACTGTTTTACCTGTTTTGCTTCCTATATATGCTTCCTCGTATTATACAGGGTGACTTTGAAGTTGAGTCATTAATTTTCAGATAATGATTGTAGAAGGAAGATAAACCAAAATATGTGTGTAAAAATAAAAAAAAAATTTAACCTTGTTTTATAAAGTATCCTCCCGACAAGTATTTCAGTGCGGACCTGTATTTGATCGTGAGGTCTTGGAGCACCGGCATGCCGTCCATATGTGAGGTCTTAAGTCAAATGATTCACGAACCCGTTGTACTACATTAACAAAGGCACGAGGGGTTGGTTGCACTCGATTGGGAAACCGATCCGCATAAACATGTGCCATTTTTTATTTTGTTTGAGCCACGCAACAGACACCACTATCCACTACCGACTGACACTGACTGTTAACAACTGAATGAAATAATTGTAAAAACATCGTTCCGAATTCTTTCGCTTTTTTGTTTCCGATGCGATGAACCGATAAGGCGAATTATATCCGTTGTCGCCAAACACGAGCACATAATATTATTATTGAGACAGGGCGGTACTCAAACTTCCAAAGGGCTATAACTTTGTTACTTTAATTTTACCAGAAAAATGGTAAAGGAAAAAAACATTTCTGTTGATCAGATCTACTCACTGTTAAAATAAATGACTCAACTTCGAAGAATATTAATTTCTCAGTCTTCCGGTACGCTTTAACTAGGATTTGGAATACTATACCCGAAATTTCGAAAATCCTGTCATTTTAATAGAGTTCCAGAAGCAATATCTTGTGTATAGTCTATCACGTCACATGCGAAAGTAACAAACAAGACATTTTAAGATCAGATGAAAAAGAAAATGAGTTTCTCGATGACATTTTCCGAGCACGCCACTTCAGTTATATTTTTTTTGATATACCTACGTCTTTCGGCGATATAAATACTATGATAAACAAGAAATATGACGGAGTATATCATATATCTTTCGCAACATGGTGTATTATTAATTTTGATATACGGATCTTTCAATGAAAAATGGAAATGGAAGATACCAAAGAGGAGACGACGTTGACGTGCGCTTAACGAAATCAGAGCATCAAAGAAAGGTAAACAACACAGGGTGGTATATATAAAAATAGCACCTACCCGGATAGCACAAAATATTCATTAAACATTTATTAAATACTTGACAATATTTATATCTTACTTATATATTTGTTATCTTAAGCAAATGCTTAATAAATATTTTAATCATAACATTCTTAATAAATATTTAATCAATATGTTTTATTTATTTCAATTACAGTATTTCCTTTATAATATTCATCAAATATTTATTCTTCAATCAATGAAAAATATTAAAACTCCATTATTTCGAAAATATTCTTTGATATTTTCAGCTACGGCGCAAGTGCGTGTGACCTTGAGCGACCAATGATAATGGCAAGGCGACCTGAGCCGACGCTTGCCAGCTTCCATTTTGCCTGTGTGTTTGACTCTGAAAGCGTGCATCCTGTGTACCTCCAAGTGGTACATTATTTGTGGGAATAGGTAAGTTTTGCGATAATTACTTGCCTTAATTTATCTGACTAGTGAACAGTTCTGTGCCAGTTGAGTATAAAGGGTATTTACAAGACCGTAAATAGCTAGCCTTGAAGTGTGACAGAGTTATTTGCGATAAAATATAAAAGGATCAGCATACTTCTTATAGGACTTTGGGATTGGTGGATTTATCTGAAAATTTATAAGAAAATTCTATTCATAACATCCCAATGAAAACTCGCCACAATCACAACTTGATCGAGATACATCAAAAGTGATTCTCTTTAAATATCTCAATTATCATTCAATAATTGATTTCATTGAGAGTTGGCAGCAGTACTTTTGTCTTAGTAGGGAGCTAATCATCTTTATCTATTTTGAAATTTTAAGCTCAACAGTGACGTTCCACAAATTTTGGCAATCTAAAATACTAAAATACTATGTTTTTTGTCTCAGAACTATAATATAAGATCCCAAAATAGTTATGGCTAAATTAGCACCCTACTACTGCAAAAAAGTCACATTTCAGCGAAACCAATTAGTGCTCCATCTTTTAAAACCTTTTTTTGAAACTAGTCTAACTATTACGTTGTGTCCATGAACATTTTTCATCAAGATAATATCTAAAACATCTCTAATTTTCATAAAAATTACCAAATCTCGAACTCTCGTAGGAGGTGTATGCCGAGTCCTTTTAAGAGCATTATAAAGCTGCTTTTTAATGACAAACTTGAGTTACCCGGAATAACTCAGCAGTGTTTAGCATATTGTTCCACTGCATTTTATATTCCCATATATACACTTTCTAGAGCAGTTCACTAGAATATCAATCTCTAACAAAAAACGTCTGGAAACCAGCTAATGTATCCAGTAATACTTCATAATACGTAAGTTTGTTTTTTTTTCAGGTGAATGGATTTGCGACATATAGAAGGGGTCTAGAGTATTCTTTATCATATTTTTCTAGAAGATTGAACCATCTATTGCATCTAGAATTGATTTTATTTATAAACCCTGAAAAGTATTCCTACAGATTTTGATAAAATAACCAATGAAGCATTTCCAATAATACACTAGCAATATGTATCAGATTAATGCTTTAAAATATGTTGCATCATACATTTTCTAAATATTTTCGAAAATTATCAAATATTTCATCAACATTTTTGTATATAACTGATATTTAAAAATCTTTCCTCATATATTTTCTAAATGCTTGGGAAAAATATCGTGACTTTGAAGTTGAGTAATTAATTTTCAGATACTGATTGTAGAAGGAAGATAAACCAAAATATGTGTGTAAAAATAAAAAAAAAATAAAAAAAAATGTTACCTTGTTTTATAAAGTATCCTCCCGACAAGTATTTCAGTGCGGACCTGTATTTGATCGTGCGGTCTTGGAGCACCGGCATGGCCTCCCCTGTGAGGTCTTAAGTCACCTGATTCACGAGCCCTTTGTACTACATTAACAAAGGCACGAGGGGTTGGTTGCACTCGATTGGGAAACCGATCCGCATGAACATGTGCCATTTTTGATTTCGTTTGAGCCACGCAACAGACACCACTATTCACTCACGCGTTACCGACTGACACTGACTGTATACAACTGAATAAAATAATTGTAAAAACATCGTTCCAAATTCTTTCGCTTTTTTGTTTCCGATGCGATGAACCGATAAGGCGGATTATATCCGTTGTTGCCAAGCACAAGCACATAATATTATTATTGAGACAGGGCGGTACTCAAACTTCCAAAGGGCTATAACTTTGTTACTTTAATTTTACCAGAAAAATGGTAAAGGAAAAAACATTTCTTTTGATCAGATCTACTCACTGTTAAAATAAATGACTCAACTTCGAAGTCGCCCTGTGTAAATTATACTCGTATACAGGGTGTTAGGGAAATAATATTCGTAACTTTAAGATGTGATTCCTTGCATTATTTTAAGCAAAAAAGTTCATTATGACTTATATCCGAAAATCAATCGTTTTCTAGGAAAGTGAGTCGTAAATAATTAAATTTCCTCAAACATTTGGGAACGCTGACGACCGCAACTGATTCATCAAATTTTATACGTTGTATGATATTTTTGTTGAAAGTATGCCATGAATTATTGAATGGTTTTACGCAATTTTTTGTGACTAATATTTTTACTTAATAACGATTTCAGTACAGTACATTTACTTAAAAATTTTTTTATGAAAATACTTAATAAGTATTACATGCTAAGGAGGTATATCAGACACACCCCAGGCCTGCTTCCAGATATTTTCACAATAATGCATACATGGGATGTATGAGCAAATGGAGAGCATCAGTGTTCTTAGGCTCTAAAATTAAATGAAATTTTAAGTTAACCAATATGTTTTATTCAACGCCTTGATTGTTCTTTAATAGCTTGTAACAAGGTGATTTTAAATTATTAAAAAACTTGCTGGATTGCATAATGACTTCCGGATATCAAGACAGTAAATGCTGTCATCTTCTCAATAGTGGATCAGATATTACGTCGATATAATATATGTACCCGTCAGACACGCAAACCTCAAAGAAAATAAGAAGCTGCACTTTAAGTTCTCGCCCTTCTCTACCCTTTCCAGGTAGTTGTCAAAATAGCCGCTTTCTGTGAGTAGCTGTGCAGTATAGTAATCTATCCGCATCGCTCGCTTGGCAATCCAGATTTTAATATCTGGAATCGTCTTCTAATCGATGACCAGTTGTATCTCTTCCGTCATTCTAGCAATGTCTTTGACTCCAAAGCCAGTAAATCAGTCGGCGTGATACCAGCCACCACCAACAATGCGTCTGTGGCTACCGTTCTATAAGCGCAGATCACACACAGTACGATATTTCTCTGACTGACTATTAGCTTTCGATGTTTATAATCAAGTTTGTCACTCCGGCAAAGACCAAAAATTCAAACTTCTACTGCAAGAAACTGAAATTTGTGAATTGCGCAGGTATATACTTATTCGTACACAAACAGTTCGCAGTTCTTGGGATATAGATCGCCTATAATAAATTGAATTCTTTCCTAAACTATTTTGTATAGCTGTTTGTACAAAAAGCTCCATACAAAGGTTGTAGGTTTGATATATATTTCTTCATGCAATGTTTTTTTGTTTACAAGGGTTTGCGGCGGTACTTTAATTGGTCGTTGCTGCTCCTGCACTGGCAACAAATTATAGCAAATCTAGATTTTTGGCAATAAAAATTATTATCATTATTATGTATACTTAGGGCTGTATCGTCAGTCGTTCCTACAATTTTAGAACGCCTTCTAGATTACTACTCTTCCGTGACAGCTCAGCGTAAGCGCTCTCCTATTGTCAGGCTGTTTTCTTCTTGAATTGTAGGAAACTTCAGGCTATATAACAGATGAGATAAATCAAAAGCATGAACAATGTTATGCAAATAGACACTTGCAACATAACCTTAAAATAGAGCGCTGACACGGAAACTATGAAAATCAAGGAGGCCATAAAGACGCTATTGTGCGAAATTTCGAGTTAAAATTTTAATCTCTTTCTATTTATCAGTAGACCCAAAGCTTGTAAAAGTATGCTCAAAATTACAGCACTCCTAGTCGGTTTTGCATTTCAGTATATATTTTCAGTGAAAGAGAATGACATACAGGAAAACATTATATAAGTTACATTAATAGAACAAAGTGTTACTTACTAATTTGTTCAATTTATTCAGTAAATAAAGAAATGATTGTTACTGTGTAAACACGGTCTTGTATTTGGAATTAGCGGAAAAGCGATACCATTTTCACTAAAAATATACAAGGTGTTCTATTTTGAAAAATACAGCTTCATTCGACGGCATTATCCTGAGACACTTTGTATACGTGAAATACATTGCGTGAAAAACTGTATATCTTTTGTGTACATTATTATACAAAAAAGTTTGAGGGGTTCATTTTGAGGAGGGACACCCCACCCCGTACAAGTTGAGTCGATCTCGTACAAGTTCAGATGTTCAAAAGTTGAGATGTAGATCCGGAGACTTGATTGTGTTTCATAAGGTTTCATAGAGCATTGATCCTAAATTGGAAACGAGCTTTCGGTGGAAACTTTCTGGTTATCGAGTTTGAAACTGAATATCTACTTACGGGCAGATTTTTATGTTGTTGGTTATATCTTTTGAGAGCATAACACGTATACTATTATATCAGCAATATTGAACGTGCTAGATTAAACTGGGGAAAATAAAATTTCATCCAAGGATGTTTTGCCCCCTTTAATGACTAGTACAGCTTACAATGGACTCTGAGAAGCAGCCATGGAGAGGCAGCCTTTCAAGAAATCACCTATTTTTCAGCGACAGAAAGCTTCGGCAAAGCGGTTGCTCTAGTCGAAGAGATTATTTTCAGCTTCTCATGGAAAAAATGGGGTGTTTATAAGTCTAGTATGTGTCTATAAAGTGTTACCTTTTATCAGAATCGAGCAATGTGAGACTGACAATAAAATATATTGTCACTGTACTGAAGAACAAGATTCTGAGAAAATAAATGTAGTTTTGTTGGCCAGATAAGCATGGAGAATTATCGACATGTAAACCACAGGATACATTTCAGATGTTACTTTAATTTCACTTAAAATGAGTGTGTGGTCATTCTGTTTGATATAAAAGTTAGGCGATATCAATGTGCACTGAAACTATTTGCTTTATTGCTGTGGAGGTATCCATGTCAGATTTAATTGAACATCAGTGTATCTAGCCATTAATAGAATAATAATTAATACATAACGCTGAGTAAATAATAGCCATTGGGATATTTCACAAGCTCTATTTTGGAATGGTCAATTTGTTATCCTCTTGATATTGCTACGTTACGTTTAATAGTTCTGTTTATTATGCCCATTGGAATTTACGCACTCGACTAAATAGGTCTATACTATATATATATATATATACGAGCCCCTTCCCACTTCAATTGGCCCACTTCAAGATTTGTACCAAAATATGCCTTCATAAACTAAACATGATGAAACTATTTACTTCTAAAACAATTTATTTTCTCAAAAACATTTTAGATACACTCTCGTCGTAAGAAATACATGTTTGAAATCACTTAGATCTATCACTAATAGAACATCTGAACAAATAAACAATGTGCGAATAAATGTCCGAAGTTAACAAAGCAACAATTCAAAGATTACCATTGGGTAACATCGCCTTTATCTTTTATTACGGCTGAAATTCTTTGGGGCATAGTGTTAACCAAGTTTTGGAAAAAATTTGGTGTAAAACAATCCCATATTTCCTGAAGCTTTTGTCTCAGATCGGTGATTGTACGAGCAGGATTTTGTCGTAGAACCTTTTTCATCTCGTGCCACAAAGTTTCAAAAGGTGACAGATCTGGACTGCTAAAAACCCACTTCAAAAGTGGTACATTATTTTCTTCCATCCATTTTATAGCCATTTTTGAGGTATGGCACGCTGCACCATCTTGCTGAAACACAAAATCTTGGCCGGATGTCAAACACTCTTCCATCACTGGTAAAAGCGATTCTCCTAAAATTGCCAAACATTTGTTTGTATCAACATTTCCATCAATAAAATGAAGTTTTCCTACTCCTTTTGATGAGATACTGCCCCAGACCATAATGGATGCTGGAAATTTCTCTTTTCTCTTCACACAGTCAACATGGAATGCTTAATTTTTTTGCGAACAACTCTACTGCGACTGTCACCAACACAAACTTCGAATCGGGCCTCATCACTCCATTGTATTGCACACCATTGTTGAGATGTCCATTGTATATGTTATCTAGCCCATCTAAGCAGATTTTTCTTTTGCAGTGGAGTTAATAGTGACTTTTCTTTGGCCTATAAACAAGTTGTGCATCTTTAGGGTTTTTACTTCACTTTTTTTTATAAGAAAACTTACCTTGCAAGTGCTAAATCCCAGTTTGTGGGCCTCTCTATGAGTTGTGGACCTCGAAATTCTCCTTCCAACAGCGTCACTCCACAGAACACTTAATTGTAAATGATTTGCCCGCATGTTTTTCACGATTATTCTTCTTAATGCTCTTCGGTCTGCATTTGTGATATTACTTTTTTTTTCACATATCGTGGCTTAATATTAACTGAACCCGTTTCGTTATATCTTCTAATAATATTTCTCACACTATACCGCGATAAGTCTAACAAAGTTGCAATTTCTGAGTTTGATTTCCCAGAATTAAAAAATTTAATTATCAGTAACCGAAGAATGTTCTCACTAATAACTTTTCCTCTACCCATTTTGAAAACCTTAACTACCCAAAACTATTTTAAACGTATTCTGACAGCTGTGATTAATAAAAACAATTGTCATGGCTTTTATTTTCCACAGCCACCTATGCATTATAGACTTATTTTCCATTGAAATGAAAATAGGTTGAAATGCTGTAGTTGCAACATGTGTTATTTTTATGCTGCAAATTTGATTAGGGAGTGATAAAGTTGGTGTTTTCTACTATATATGATTAAAATGATCATTGTTAATTTGAGTTTGATAAGAAAAAACTGAGATTTCAGAAGTTGGGCCAACTGAAGTGGGAAGGGGCTCGTATATCTATATATATATATATAGGAAATGATCATCCGGAGAAAGGTATATAACAAACAAATAGGAAAATAATGGGCAAAATCCGCAAAAAGAAGGAAAGTGGATTCGAGCAGAAAATATGATAGGTAACCAGAGCAATACGTATTTCTGCTTGTAGGCTTCATCAGGTCCAAAACGAATGCATATATGCAACCACAAAGATAGAGACACATGCCCATTCATTCGGATACGGGTGTAACCTGAGGAAACAAAGATGGAGAAGGAAAAAATATGACTCACGAAGTGCCTAGAATTTTCAAGGCGACATTTAACCAAAACCACGCGGCCGGTTATAGCCACGCATCGGCTCGAATCCACTTTCCTGTAAAATACGAAAAATTAGCGCGTTTCGAAGAGAAAGTAGCGTACTATTTTTATTTGGAAAAATAATGCCACTAGTTCCCTGTATCTTTGCCACTGATGCACTCTAATCTTAAGTAAAGACTTTTGAATGTGGACAATACCAAGGTAAATTCACATACCAAATTTTGGTTCATTCCAGTTGACGGTTATGAAGATATTAATAATTTTTTTTTATTTTTTTAAACTTCAACACCGTATATTTTTAATGAAGCCTTCGAAAAAATATTGTTACATGGAAGACCCCCTTAAAATCCGGTCCTGTGTATGTTTATTTTTGGTCACGACTTGTATATAATTTCACATTGATAATATACTAATTACCGATTTTATATGGATAGTTAAAATGCCAATGAGAAGGCGTCTTTCTAGTAATAGATCAAATGAATATATACTAAGTGACATATAAATCCGAACACCCAATTTAAATGGTTTTATTTTAATAAAATTTTGTATAAGTACTCAATGAAGCATAATAAGTAAATGATAAAAACTTCAAAATGATTGCACTGCTTTAAAGCCCTTTGACCTTTAATAATGTGTGGATGCACCCTGATGTGCTACGCATTCTCCAACGCGCCTAGGCATGCTTCTGATCAGGTGGTCAATGTCCTCCTGTGGTATCTCATTCCAGGCAACCACCAACTCCTCTCGAAGTGCTTCTAGAGTCTGAGGAGGACGTTGCAAATTGAGCAATCTCCTACCCATCATATCCCACACGTGCTCAATTGGGGATAAGTCGGGAGATCTTGGTGGCCATGGTAACAATGTGACATCATTATGTTGAATGAAGTCTATTGTGACTCTTGCAACATGTGGTCGGGCATTATCTTGTTGGAACGTTGGATCTGCCAGGGTGTCAAGATAGGGTAAAAGATGGGGTTCTAGAACTTCGTGGATATAACGCTGCTCGTTCATGTTACCTCTGATGAAGATTAAAGGTGACCTGGAACCATACGCTATAGCACCCCAAACCATAACTCCAACAGTGTGATGAACATGTCTTTCAACAAAAAACTGTGGATTCCTCCTTTCACCACGTCGCCTTCTAACCCTGGCACGACCATCGTGCATGCCTAAAAAAATTTAAACTGGGTGTTCAGATTTATATGTCACTTAGTATATCTCGAGCAAGACGGCGCTCCTCCTATGTTCTTCCGGTTCGGCAATGGCTAGACGACGAGTTTCCAGATAAATGGATAGGGAGAAGACGCCCTATAGAATGGCCTGCTAGATCTCCTGATTTGACGCCATTAGACTTTTTTCTATGGGGCCATTTGAAATCTATTGTGTTTTCTCCTCGGCTTTAAAGTTTAGATGAACTTCGTCAACGCATCATCGAAAGCTGCCATGATATCCCACAACATGTCTTTGAAAATGTCCGTGAGGAATTTGAACATCGCCTATATTATTGTTTGGCCAATAACGGGCAACATTTTGAACACTTATTGAAATAAAAAGTGATATTTTCGTGTGTTTTTGTTTTCTATCTGAAAAAGTTAAGATAAATAAAGGTTTTTCTAATTTTCTTGAACATGAGTGGACCGATTTAAAAAAATTAAACATCAGAAGAAAGGAGTTCGAAAGACCTATCACACAAGCTGTTACTCGATACCCATTGTCATTTAAAATTTTCAAGCGGATGACCCTGGGGGGCAGATGGTGGAAAGGGGTGAAGTAGTTTTGGCTAAAAAGTTATCTCCTTGACAAATCGTTTGACGTGTCTCGGCATTTTTCTTTTTAATCGGTGGTTTTCGATAAGTAGTTTTCAAACGAGCACCCTGTGTATTCGTGCAAACATTAACCTTCTCCGTGCACCCTTTTTGTTTATGTTTATGTGCCCCTATGTAGCGCTTTCCCCATTGTCAGAAAAAGATTTCCGTTAGAAGGCTATGAACTCTATGGGTTTTTCGATGATTGCAAAAGAGCTTTATATCAACTGTAAAATAGAGTCTTAGAAAATGCACAGATGTGTGTTCATCTGTTCATGCTACATAAGAAGATATCAAGTACATCATCCTTGGGGAAACGCCAGGGTGCGCCTATGAGGGTGTTGTTTCACTCAACAATGGACAACTTAACAGCCATCTATTGAACGTTTCCTACTTTTTCAGCTTCCAAACAAAACAGTTATTGAAGGGCCGCTCGGTTTCCAAAACAATTGAACAGCGATACATTTTGTGGGGTTCAAAGGAACCACGAATTTCAAGCATGCCACACACGTAGCGCTTTTCGTCCTTTTGTCACGATGTGATTGTCTAGCGTGATTCCAAACTTTAGCTAACATGCACTTGATTGCATTAATGGAAAAGGAAGAGGCATAGGACACTGTGAACCTTCTAGTGCCTCTATGACCCAGTTTTATCATGACCCCACGGATCAAATATAATCAATCAGAAATTTACTATTTGCTCCATGGATCTAAATTTGATTCACGGTTCAAAATCGACCAATTAGAAAGGATTTTTGGGGCAGTATGACAAAAAAAGGTAAACACGTACACATGTTTATCCGATTTTAATAATTTTTAGCATATATGTTCAGTGTCCCTTACTAGTAAAATGATTAATTTTTCAGCTTGATTCTTCAATTGACTGCAGAAGCTGGTTCAATAATGTGTTGAGGATCCACGACTTGTTATACACTCATTGAGACGCCTGGGCGTCGTGCTGATAAGGTGGTCGATATCCTGATGAGGTATCTCATTCCAGGCTACTGCAACTTCGTGAGTAAGAGCTGCTAATGTCCGTGGAAGGTGTTGTAAATTCAAGAGCCTGTGAGCTATCTTGTCGCAGACATGTTCAATTGGAGATAGGTCTGGCGATCGTGGTGACCAAGGTAAACGGTTGATGCCATGTTGCTCAATAAAGGCTAACGATGCTCTGGCAATATGCGGTCTGGCAATATATTGCTCAAAAATCGGGTTTTGGATGGTGCTTAGGTCTGGAATAAGATGAGGTCCTCTCAAATTGTGGGCCACGTCTTTCACCACGTCGCCTTCTCACTCTTGCCCGACTATCGTGCATCCCCAGACAGAAGCGGGATTTGTAAAATAATAAATATAATTATATAATATACAGGGTGTTTCAGTTTATTGTTGCATAACTTTAAGATTCGATAGAACTTTTAAAATTAATGCATAAAGTCTATATAAACATGGGTCGAAAAATGCGTGGCTTCCGAAATACATGGTGTTTAAATTAACTTTCTAAAATAGTTTTTTTAAATATTTCGAACAATATTTGATGTATAACAGTGCATACAAGGATTTTTTGGTACGAAAAAACGAACCATGGGCATAGTTTTACTGTAGCCGCTAGAGAGCGCTCTCTACTGTACCTGTAATGTATTAAAATGACCGAAAATTTTTTCTTAGTGCAATTTTTTGCTTTTTGAATAAAAAAAACTGATTCTTCGTACTTTTCAACATAAAAAAGCTCTCCTGTGAGTTTTCGTTATAGTTAGCCGTTTTTGAGATATTTCGATTTTTAAGGTTCGATGCATTTTTAATTATTTATGGGAAAATAATATTTTTTCACATTTTCGATTTGGGCATTACAAGTAATTAAGATGATCGTTTAGATTGTGTTTTTAAATACAGCAATAATTCCTAACTCCAAATAAACACAAAAAACAGAATATTAATTTGTTTAATTTTCCAATATTATTTTTAACAAATTAAATTAATTATTTACAACTAAAATGCTATTGGATAGTTAGGACAAACATACAAAATCTAAAGTAGTTGCTCGAAATGTAAACCCAATTGTTCAATACACAATTTACATCTACGAATGATCGAACGTGGAATAGCATTATTCAAATAAGGCCTTATTTCACATGCATTCCTGATTCTGTCTATTAGCATATCTCTTGTGGTTACGGGAGTCTGGTACACTTTTTCTTTTAGAAATCCCCACACAAAGAAATCTAATGGATTTAGGTCAGGGGATCGTGGAGGCCAGGCGACTGGTCCTTCACGGCCGATCCATCTTTCTGGATAATTTTCGTCCAGCCAGTTTCTAACTATTCTCGAATAATGAGCTGAACAACCATCAAGCTAGAACCAGGCCAATCTTCTTAAATCTAACATAACATCCCACATATTTGCATGTTCAGCCTTTATAAATTCCAAGAAGGTCGCAGCATTTAACCTTGCAGGCAAAAGGTAGGGTCCAAATAGTCGATTACGGTAGATATCAATCCACATGTTCACACTAAATTCATGCTGAATATTTCTTTCCCGAATTGCATGCGGATTTTCATGCGACCAAATATGTCGATTATGAAAATTTACCACTTCACGTCTAGTGAAGCATGACTCATCGGTCCATAAAACGTTACTTAAAAAACTCCCTATTATTATCAGTTCTATCAAGAATCCACTGACAAAATGTGATTCTTCGTTCTCCGTCCCCTGGCTGTAGTCCTTGCACAGGTTGCAAATGGTAAGGACTTCTATGGTCATTTCTAAGAACATAGTGAACATGGCTTGCTGAAATTCCCAAGGCACCAGACACTCTCCTAACACTTGTGGTCGGATCTCTATCAAACTCACGCAGAATCATACGGGTAAATCTGCGCTGACGAACATTTATGTTTTGATCCCTTTGGGGATGTCCAAAACCATTTTCAATCATTTGGCGATGCACTCTTACAAATACTGAGCGAGTTGGATGTTGTCTGTTTGGAAATGTTCGTGCGTATTCTCTGACTGCTTCTGCTGCGTTTCCATTTACAAAGCCATACACAAAATGAATATCCGCTAACTCTTGATTGGAGAATAAATAATAATGGCATTTTTATAAAACTTACAAAAAAAAAAACAGGTAAAAGAAACTAAATTTCGTGCATTCACAATTGCAAAAAAACGTTTCAGGCTTCAACAGACAACAAAACTAACTGTCAACTAATTGACGTTTAACCTTATTCTGCTCTCAATTTCAAAAATATTTGCGGGCTCAGCCTACTTCTAAAAATTATCGAGATACTGACTTTTTAACGTTATTTTATCCTAAATAATTAAAAATGCATCGAACCTTGAAAATCGAAATATCTCAAAAACGGCTAACTATAACGAAAATTCACAAGAGAGATTTTTTATGTTGAAAAGTGCGAGGAATCAGTTTTTATATTCAAAAAGCAAAAAATTGCACCAAGAAAAAATTTTCGGTCATTTTAATACACTACAGGTACAGTAGAGAGCGCCCTCTAGCGGCTACAGTAAAACTATGGTTCGTTTTGTCGTACCAAAAAACCCTTGCATACCAATTTTGACTGTGATACATCAAATATTGTTCGAGATATTTAAAAAAACTATTTTAGAAAGTAAATTTAAACACCCTGTATTTCGGAAGCCACGCATTTATGTAGACTTTATGGATTAATTTTAAAACTTCTATTGAATCTTAAAGTTATGCAACAATGAACTGAAACACCCTGTATATAATAATTTTTTACGCAGTAAGCAATGTGACGAACAGTATATACACCTTCTAGACGAAGATCCAGATTCATCAAAAGCCTTTACCAACATCGAAAATGATCCAAGACTTGCAACGAATCTGGCATTTTCTACACGAGAAAAATTTGTTGACTACTTCAACTCCTGATATTGTTGGTCAAGATCAGCTTAGCTAAGCCATTCATAAATAATAAACGAATTATAATAATTTCTCAGTAAAGCGTAACTTACCGGTGTCATTCAATTCCACTCCTATCTCATCCCAGATTTTGTCTTTTTTTCGAACATTTTTGTGGTCCTTGTTGTTCAAGTCATAGAGAATTGGAAATTGTTTAATTATTTCCAGAAGTTTTTCAGTGTTTGCCATTGCGACAGCGATAAAAATCGTGCAAGCAGCGAATTAAAATTTAGACGCTGCACTGTCGCAGCGCTGCGAGCGAAATTGACGCACAGGTCTGTTCTTGTGCATTTGCTTCTGCGAGAAGAGTCGCCTGGGCGATAATGTCGTCGCGAATTAATGCAGTCGCTGCGAAATATTGGCGTTGGTTTGGGGGATCCTTTAACCGGTGGTCTTGTCGCTCTGTGGTCCCTTTTATACTACATAAGGAACTCTCGGTCTTTCTAGAAACTTCTCTTATCGATAGACCGGCTTCACGCAACCCGACAATTCGACCCCTCTCAAAGCCACTTAGCTGGGATACCCGGCAAACTCTACGCACTCTAGACATTCCGAGCAATTACAAAAAGGCTTATCTGTAAGCTGCACGAAATTTAACATTTAAATGACACCGCAAATGTACGAATACTGAATGCACGCAGCCACCACAAAAACTTAACACACAAACCACTTGTTGTTCATGGCATATGTCAAAAGTTCGTGAATTCTAATAAACATACGCAGGCGTTTACCTTTTTTGTCACTGAGTATACCTCTCAAACAAGCTAAACAAACAGTTCGTTTGTTTTTCCCTTTCATTGTCAAAAAAAAAAGAAACGACTGTCGCCTGGAAGATCAATAAGCCAAAGATATGTCATTGCACTGAAGAAGATCACCTTTTCGATTGAAGCATTTATTACATTAAAATAAAATTTTAAACAGATATGTTTCATTAGCCAGACAACCATGGGACACTATCGGCATGATTACAAGATGATAAAATTCAGAGAGAATATTAAATATGTGCTTTGCGCAAAAATTATCTCTCATGTAGGTCGTGAAAATAAATATTACACTATTTTAATCTGGTTTCAAAATCGTCCAATTATAATCAGATTTTATGTTGTTTTAAAAAGTTTCTATTTAATATTGCATTTAAACCTACGTTACAATTTATGAAAAACAAATAAACAACAAAGCAAGACCAGGGAATAAGCGTTTATTTGTCCCACGGTAGGGATAAATAACAAAAAAATACTATAAATCACAATTGAAAATGTGTGAAAATTTCCAGTAGCTGAGGTATTCAAATGCAATAGAAGAAGTTTTATTTGAGCCGGATTGTTCTGTTTTTTCCATTGCTACGAATGTTGATAATATTTTTTAGCTGTTCATTCTTATACCAACATTGTCCAATGCCCAAATGTACCAGCGATCCATAAGAAATATCCTGGGTTACGTCACGCAACTGTGTCTTAAGTGTCGTAAATTTCGTCCAGATCACCAAGGACTTGATCTAGCACGAACACACGGCACCTGCTGGAAAAAAGCAGGCTATTTACTTAGGGCTAAGAAGTAATTTTAGCCACACATCGGGTACAAGGCCTCGATAGGACCTAGCCTCAAGTACTGGTCACGTGTTTGGGGTGCTGCCGCCCCGACTACATTATCCATGCTCGATGCAGTACGGAGAAGAGCTGTCCGATTGATCGCTAAATCTTCTCTACTGACCAGTCTCGGGACGCTTCCGCACCAACGGGCCGTCGGCCATCTTCTCCTACCGCTATGTCAACGAGCTCTGCCGCCGCGCGGTGTGCCTGCCAGACAGGCCCGCCAGTCTCCGGTTCCCATCGTAATCGTGCCAAACTTCGTGCCTCCAGAAGTGGCCGATACGACCGCTCCTTTGTCTCTACGGTATCGAGGTTGAGGAGCAATATACCTGATGAGGCTTTTCCTAGTTCTACTAAGGGACTAACAGAGATTCTTTAAGCTCCTTTGCCGACGCGGCTGCTTCTATGCCAGATAGAGAGGGGTGCTTTATAAATACTACTTTTCCCTCCATTAAGCCCTTTATCTTCATCAACCCCCATTTCTAGTTAATATCTCAGAAAACAAATGAGTTATGAAGGAGCTACTGATGTATGTGTAGAGATGAGGGCAATGGGAAGCCGTAGTGGTTAAGTTAATAATCCTAATGCTGGAAATCACATTAAAAATTTGGTGCATTCCTAATCTAGTCTAAATATGATAAATCTCAACTAACACTCTAATCTCCTTGCTGTTGAGCTCTTAAAATGTATGTTTAATTACATCTTTCGGCGTGTGTTCTCAAATATTCACGAACATATTAAGTACTATCTCCCCTACATCTTTCACAGTGGTAACTGAGGGTAACTAATCTACTACTCTTTGTTCTAGAGGGTGTTTTCTTCCCTCCGTTGTATATGTGTATTCATATTGAAGTAAAGCCATTTCATATCTAAACTCAATCTTACAAGGATTAGAACTTGGAGTAAATGAAGCAAAACCACATAGGCATCAACCCTGCATATGGGTTGAATTATATACTTATTTTGAGGTAAAATCTACCCCAAGGTCTAACATCGTCGCAATGTTGTTAATCATCGTGATACTTTTGCATAGATAGATTTAGTGACGAGTCTCGATTTTGTTTAGGCATGCACGATGGTCGTGCCAGGGTTAGAAGGCGACGTGGTGAAAGGAGGAATCCACAGTTTTTTGTTGAAAGACATGTTCATCACACTGTTGGAGATATGGTGTGGGGTGCTATAGCTTATGGTTCCAGGTCACCTTTAATCTTCATCAGAGGTAACACGAACGCGCAGCGTTATATCCACGAAGTTCTAGAACCCCATCTTCTACCCTATCTTGACACCCTGGCAGATCCAACTTTAAAACAAGATAATGCCCGACCACATATTGCAAGAGTCACAATAGACTTCTTGCAACATATTGATGTCACATTGTTACAATGGCCACCAAGATCTCCCGACGTATCCCCAATTGAGCACGTGTGGGATATGATGGGTAGGAGATTGCTCAATTTGCAACGTCTTTCTCAGACTCTAGAAGCACTTCGAGAGGAGTTGGTGGTTGCCTGGAATGAGATACCACAGGAGGACATTGACCACCTGATCAGAAGCATGCCTAGGCGCGTTGGAGAATGCGTAGCACATCAGGGTGCATCCACACATTATTAAAGGTCAAAGGGCTCTAAAGCAGTGCAATCATTTTGAAATTTTTATCATTTACTTATTATGCTTCATTAAGTACTTATACAAAATTTTATTAAAACAAAACCATTTAAACTGGGTGTTCGGATTTATATGTCACTTAGTATATTTTCAGCGCCATAGATTTGCATAATTTTGCATTTCAATGTTTCAACAAATCCTTCGTTTATTGCCACCGAAAACGAAAGTGGATTTTTAGCGCCATAGATTTGCATAGTTTTGCAATTTTACTTCCCGCGGCTCTGGCCAAGAAGTATTGTAGTTGCGAACAATTTCTAAAATGAGATATTAAGTTGTTCTTTAGATACTATATGACGTGTGCAATCTGCTGAAAGAGGTTTAAGTATGAATTGATGATCAATCTCGATCAATAACAATTTTGGTAAATTTTCTTCATAGGTATATCTCAATGTCAACATGATTTATGAATGGTAGATCAGCTGTCACCAACTTGGCGATTTTCACTCAGCATTAAGTATATTTGATCGTCAGGGCCAGTTGACATTTGATAAAGTTGATCACAGAATACTTCTTGACAAACTGAATTTGTTTTGATTCACTGACAACTCGATATCTTCATTAAAGTCCTATTTACAATTTTACATAATCGTCAGCTATTCCCGTAATACAAAGATGTCCAGTTTTTTCCTTATACAGCATATTCAGGGATACCACGAGGTTCGAATTTGTGGCCATTGCTTTTTTGCTTTTTGCTAACGAGATAAGCAGCAATATTCATTACTGTTTGCCGATGACTTGAAATTGTTCTTTGAAATCAACAGCATCACTGATTGCGAGTACTTACAGTGTCAATGATCTAAGTCTGAAGACTGCAGTCGATTGAATGAACTGCATCTAAATATCGTTAAATGCAAAGTTGTTTCTGAGTTAGGCGAGACATTTGACAGTGGGATGAATTTTGACTATCACATTACTCAAATTTAGAGATAGAGCTTTAAGTTTTATTGTTCGGAACTGTAAAATTACTAAAGACCTGACTGCATTGAAAACATTATACTTTGTATATGTAGGTTCCAACTTGCAATACGCTTCGTTGGTTTGGAGTCCTTATAATACTAACTGACATATAAATCCGAACACCAAATTTAAATGGTTTTATTTTAATAAAATTTTGTATGAGTACTTAATGAAGCATAATAAGTAAATGATAAGCATTTCAAAATGATTGCACTGCTTTAAAGCCCTTTGACCTTTAATAATGTGTGGATGCACCCTGATGTGCTACGCATTCTCCAACGCGCCTAGGCATGCTTCTGATCAGGTGGTCAATATCCTCCTGTGGTATCTCATTCCAGGCTACCACCACCAACTCCTCTCGAAGTGCTTCTAGAGTCTGAGGAGGACGTTGCAAATTGAGCAATATCCTACCCATCATATCCCACACGTGCTCAATTGGGGATAAGTCGGGAGATCTTGGTGGCCATGGTAACAACGTGACATCATTATGTTGAAAGAAGTCTATTGTGACTCTTGCAACATGTGGTCGGGCATTATCTTGTTGGAAAGTTGGATCTGCCAGTGTGTCAAGATAGGGTAAAAGATGGGGTTCTAGAATTTCGTGGATATAGCGCTGCGCATTCATGTTACCTCTGATGAAGATTAAAGGTGACCTGGAACCATAAGCTATAGCACCCCAAACCATAACTCCAACAGTGTGATGAACATGTCTTTCAACAAAAAACTGTGGATTCCTCCTTTCACCACGTCGCCTTCTAAACCTGGCACGACCATCGTGCATGCCTAAACAAAATCGAAACTCGTCACTAAAGACAATACTGTTCCATTCCTGATCCCAGAGTGACCGTTGTCTGCACCACTCAAGGCGGTTACGTCGGTGTTCTCGAGTTAAAGGGAGGACCCAGTGTGGCCGGTATGAAAACAAGCCAAAACTTATCATCCGTCGGTAAACACTTCGCATGCCAATAGGTCTTCCGTGTTCTGCAAACCATTCATTTGCAATGGACCTGGTAGTGGAGAAACGGTCCCTTAAGGCCAATAATCTTAGGCGGCGATCTTCACGGTCTGTTGTTCTACGGCGGCGTCCAGTGCCCCTTGCTCTTTGCATACGGCCTTCTCGAAACCATGCCTGACAACACCTAACCACAGTGTCTACACTTCTTTGCACTCTAACAGCAATTGCCCGAAAAGAAAGTCCAGCTTCCCGAAGTCCCACTATACGGCCCCTATCAAACTCACTAAGTTGACGAAATCGTAGAGGTCTCCGTACTCTAGGCATCGTAACCGATCGTAAAGGATGTCAAGAACCAAAATCCGCCAACGTTGATTCTTTACTGCGGCTGAAATATTCATTTTTAGAGCGTTAGTGAATTAAAAAAAAGCAGTATAAAAACCGGAATGTCCAACTGATAAGGCTGAAAATTTTTTCACTTGTTATTTACAGTAAGATAAATACATTCACCAACTTTTATTAAAATGAAACCATTTCGGGTTCGGATTTATATGTCACTTAGTATATAATATCATGTTCATGATCATGTTCAGAAGAATTTTTTTAGCTATTTGGTTTTCAAGACTGATTCAGCTTATCCTCGGCGTGGGTTGGACTAGAAAGTAGTGTTGGAATGGTTCCAACTTGCCTCCTTGAGTGAGACAAGAAAGCACAACTTTGTGGTCTTCTTATACAGGGTGCCCATTTGAAAGCTTCCCACCACAGATTTATCGCAAAACCACCGATTAAAAGAGAAAACGCAGAGACACGTCAATGGATTTGTCAAGGGCGACTACTTCAGCCCCTTTCACCCTCTGTCCCCCAGGGTCATCCTCTTAAAAAATTTAAATGACAAGGGGTATCGAGTAATAGTTTGTTTGAAAGGTCTTTCAAAGTCCATTATTTTGACGTTCGATTTTTTGAAATAGGTCGATTCGTTAAAAAAAAAATAGAAAAATCTTTATTTATCTTAATTTGTTCAGATAGAAAACACGAACACACGAAAATATCACTTTTTATTTCAATAAGTGCTCAAAATGTTGCCCTTTATTGGCCAAGCAATGATATACGCGATGTTTAAATTACTGGCCGACATCTTCAAAAACATGCTGGGATATCATGGCAGCTTCCGATGATGTTTTCATAGAAAAAAGTCTAATGGCGTCAAATCAGGAGATCTAGCAGGCCATTCTATAGAGCGTCTTCGCCCTATCCATTTATCTGGAAACTCGTCGTCTAGCCATTGCCGAACCGGAAGAACATAGTCAGGAGGAGCGTCTTGCTCGAGACATCTCTCAGCATCATCAAGTATGGGGTTTACATCCTCTTCGATTTGGTTTTCAATGCTTTCAGTGACTTTGTTTCCTAAAATGCCTGTCCATGCATTATTTTTTTGGAGTTGTCCCCCTCAATAAATTTTTCTAAAATTAGGATTGTTCTTTATCGTTTTGTCAGACTCAAAATGTCCTGTAAATGGAATTATAATAATTCTATTCGACAATAAATGCTTTTATTATTATTATAATAATGTCTTCGATGAAGCTTAGCTTTCCAACACCATTCCACGACATTCATCATACTTCAATCTTCTAGATTTGATATAACGGAAGCTAATATAGCCAGAAATTAAAATTGGTTTCATTGGATCTCTATAACACTGGTTTCCGAGTTTTTGCTTGTCCGGAATTATGGAATTAATCACTTTGGAATCGCTGATGGAAAGGTCAAATTTGATTATCGCCGCTTTCCAGGAGGAAAAATTGATTTAAAATCCCTGGTACATCTCCACTTCTACGGTTCTATTCTGTGTAGAATTTCCGGAGGAGTATCGGATGAATGACGGACTATTTCAATTTTATAGTATTTATAAAGATAAAAGGCAGGAGAATAAGCAATTGAGGAATCCTATTTCAAGTTATGGTACGACAGAGCATAAAAACAGTTGAATCGTAAACCCTAGGTTTCATGAGAAACGCTACAGTGGAGCAGTTATAAAACAACCGTGAGCACTTGAAACAATAAAAACTAGGATATTGATGGTGCATTGCGACGAGTATTGCAAAGGGTCATGCAAGCAGGCTTTTTGGCCTTGAGAGTAACTCAAGTTCCAAGTTTATGTATTTCCGAAATGTTTGAATTGAAATACTTTATCGTATGTATTTTAGATTTTTAGAGGTTTTTTATTTTAGTACTTGACTGGTCATTAAAGGCCCAAAGTTGGCATTATGACATTTTTGGCCTAAATTCACCCATATTCCAGTCCACTGCTCTTTAATATATACTTAAATGATATATTTCAAATTGACTGTTTTGGCAGAATAATACGTTTCACAGATGACACGGAAGTTTTTAATAAAGGTGATACCACTGGTCAACAAAATTTTAACTTTGTCGTTCCACACGGACTTTTTTGATATTTTTTACTTTAATTGGTGATTGTAAGAAAAAATAAACAGTTAAAAAAATTTTCTAGACAGGGATTTTATTCTATTGAGTAATTAAAAATATTAAGAAAAAACACAGATCTCGTAAATCAAAAGTTATTTTTTTTTATAAATGACTTAATAATCTAAGATTTTCTTGAATATTTAGCTTCTGGTTGGTCCCTTTTAATTGTCCAGCAGTAATCTGCTAACATATTTGGGCTCCATTTGCCCTGGTACCGCTTTTCCATATTAGAAATGTCCTGATGGAACCTCTCACCGTGCTCGTCGCTGACAGCCCCTAAATTGTCAGGAAAAAAATCCAGGTGCGAGTCTAAAAAATGGATCTTAAGTGACATGTTGCAACCCAATGCTTGATATGACAATAATAGCTCGCTAACCAACTCTCTGTAGCTGTCACTCTTGTGGTTACCCAAAAATTTGAAACTTTTTAAAAGCCTTTTATGCAGATATTTCTAAATCGCTTAATTTTTCTTCAAATCTTGAATCTTTTATTAACTCCCCAATTTGAGGGCCAACAAAAATACCCTCTTTTATCTTTGCATCACTTATTTTAGGGAATTTTTCTTTTAGATACAAAAATCCACTCCCATTGCGATCCATTGCCTTCACAAAATTTTTTATTAATCCTAATTTGATATGCAATGGTGGTAGAAGCACATTATTTGGCTGTACAAGGGGTAAATACTTTACGTTTTTTTGCCCAGGAACTAACGATGCACGCGTAGGCCATATTTTTTTATATAGTGATTAGTTCTGTCTCGGCTATCCCATTCACATAAAAAGCAGCAAAACTTTGTATAACCCAGCTGAAGTCCAAGTAATAGTGCAACAACTTTAAGATCACCGCAGATTTTGAAGGAATATGTACTGTAATTTATTTTTTCAAGTAAAAGTTTCATATTTTCATAGGTTTCTTTCATATTTGCAGCATGGGCCAGAGGTACAGACGGAAGCTTATTTCCATTATGCAATAACACTGCTTCTAGACTTGCTTTCGAAGAATCAATGAATAAACGCCACTGAGAGAGATCAAAATCTATGTCCAACATTTTCATAATCTGATTTATGTTATTGCAAAACACCAAATCTCCATCCTGAGAAAAATACGTTCTGAAGTGTTGATCACGGTTTCGAAAATAGCTAACTTTTGTATTATGATGTAGCAAATTCCATTCTTTTAGACGTGATCCTAATAGTTCTGACTGCTTTTTTGACAAATTTAAATCCCGAACCAAATCATTTAGGTCCTCCTTGAGTTATCAAATGTAGCTCGTTTACAATTCCTTTTAACTCAGTCATCGTCCTCGTCAACACATTCACCTGAAGTGGACGGTTGTGAATTGTTCTCAACAGACGTAGTTGCAACTGGTATTAGTTCTGGCAATTTTTTACAATGAGAGACTGGTCTTATAGCCGAAGATAAGTTAGGGTAAATAACTGTGATTTTTTTCTTGTAATTTATAACTTTTATGTCTGTGAGACAAAAATAGCAATCTGAAACGTGATCTCGCTGTTCAGTCCATATCATGGGTACAGCAAATGGCATAGGTCGTGCACCTTTCTTCCAGTCAGTTGAATTTTTCACACACGTTATGCAACAGACATGAGGGGCCCAGGATTTGTCTTGATGGGCGACAGAAAAACCAAAACATTGGTGATAACACTCCAACACAAGATTCGTAAAATTTCGTCGTTGTTTTTTGAATGTTAGTTCTCCGCAGACATAACAAAAAGAGTTCATATACATATTCACAGGGTTAATAAATCACAAAAAAGTGTTCAAATTCAACAACAAATATTTTTATAAGGATTTACTTGTAAGCGTATCTGTTAATTTACTGCCGTAGTACTAGTTATGAGTATTACCGTATCACAACAAATATGAGGCTAATAGACATATGACAGCTGTCATGTAATAATGAGGGTAGACTGATAAAACAAAATTAGCTGTCAAAGTTCGTGTGGCAAAACCAGTGTTGACCAGTGTAATTGGTATTAATTTGGAAAGTATAGTTGAAAATTATTTTGTCAAAATTATCCAGTGGCTTAATAACAGAAAATTGAGCATTAATGACTCTAAAACACATTTTTTACCATTTTCTTCCTATTCCAGACATCTACCGAATTACGCAAATATCTCATTTATCGTAAATAATCAGAAACTAGAGATTAAAAGAGCATCAGATATAAAATATCTTGGAATATTCCTGGATCCACATTTACGTTGGGATATTCATACTTCATATATTTAAAAAAAAAATAGGTATGTATCATACAAAATTAGGTATATCACAAACATTTTAAAAGAAAGATATCTCCTTACATTATACCATACCTTGATCGAGCTGCATTTAACCTACGGTATATTAGCATTGGGAGCTACATGCTCAACACATATTCATGATTTGGATATTTTTCAAAAAATGGTTTTAAAAACAATGTTCAACCAACGAAAACTGTATCCAACTGATGTCTTATACAAAGATACACATGCATATGACTTAAAACAGCTTTATCTCTTACATGCCATAATCACCTATCACAAATTCATCAATAACGACCAAACAATTAAACATAATCACCGCACAAGGCATAAACTAAGAGGAACAGTTCTACCTAGACCAAATAAATCTCTAACGCAACGATCATACCTTTATTTAGGCCATAAATTATATATTCATTTATCTGACGATATAAAGGCTCAGTTCAAGAAAAAGTTAAAATAATGTACTTTTTCTTTGGCAAACAAGATGTATACAGATTAATACTAAATATATGTTATCAAGTAATTCGTTGATTAGTTGTACCTCTATTCATATTTCAATAATACAGTTGCAACATCAATAGTCCATGTACAGGCAATGCCTTTTATGGGCCGTTACTTCACATTCATATTTATTCACTCATTCTTTTCATTGTGTTTCAGGAGTAAATAAATATTATTATTCCAATATCTACAACACTTTCTTCTTCAAATCACATCCATTTTTTTATAGAGGTTAGATATTGACGAAAAACTGTGCCTCGAGTTCCTCGCGAGAACTAGTGTAAAAGGACCGCAAATAAAAGCAGAACTCTAATAAAATACAGTCCGCTTAATGATAACAAGAGTTTTTGGTTTGTTTCAGTTTTTTGTTTTTTAGGTTCTAGAAAATAGAAACACAACTCAACTGTCCGCTTAGTGGAAAACCGCCTTAACCCCTTCGATACTAACTGGTTATTTAGATCCCAGCAAAAATTCCTTCATCTAATTACGCATTATTAATAACAGTAAATGCATTCAGATTACTGTAGGGACATATATGTCCCAAACCGATGTTTTTAAATACTATTGGGTGCTATGACAATTTAAAACGTATTATGCATTGTCCCAGTCGTAAAGTGGGTTTTGTCTTAGATACCATTAACAGAAAACTATATTTTGAGGTTATGTTGTAGCATTATTCTGGAACATGTAAACAAATGCACTTGTGACTCCTCTTTACTTGTGAGTTTTTGGCTTCAAATTCGTTCAAATGTGATTAAACAATATGGACAATTAACTAGTTATGTATATTTAGGGGTATGCATAATTATTTATAATTATCTAAAGAAATACATCAAATTTTTTTGGTTGGACTTATATGTCCCAACAGTAATGTATAGTCAGTAGTTAGTGTAGTGTATAGTTAGTATAATAATCAAATTATACCCATTTGTAAGGACTTAAAAAAAACCTGCCACAGTTTGAAAAGAAAAAAATGGGAAAAGGAGATCGACAAACATTATTTAGTGATCAGGGTGTTATCGCACATCTATGGAAAGATTCTAAAGAGGTTTTGATTCTTCCAAACTGTCACAAAGACAAAATGGGATCTGTAGAAAGACGCCAAAAAGACGGAACCAAAATTAACGTGCCCTCTCCGGAAGCTATAAAAGCATATAATAGATTTATGGGTGGTGTTGATCTTTCAGGTCAGATGTCTAGCTTATACGAAATTAATCGGAAGTCTCAAAAATAGTGGAGAAAAACATTTTACTACTGTTGACATCAGCCGCAAATGCATTGATACTATTCAAAGAAGCTCATAAGCGTGATGCCCCATTTATTACATTTCAAATAAACCTAACAGAAGATTTGATAAACACAGGTCGACAAAAAGCAGGCAGACCTTCAAGTTCATCAATAAATCTCGTAAACGTAGGAGATCATTTGCTAGGAAAATCTCGTCGTAGATATGATTCATGTACTTCTCGAAAAGTGGAAAAACGAACAAAAACTATGTGTTCAGGATGTAAGCTTCCAATCCTTTCAAACTTAAATGTTAGAAGTTTATTATTTTCGTTTAAGTTACATTTTTAACTATAAGTATTCTTGTTACTAGTGGGACATTTGTATGCATTTTTTCCGTACTGTTGGGACAAATGTGCCCCATTTTGTATTTTTTTGTTTATTACTTAATAAAGAAAAACATTGTTTTCTATTATTTAATCCATTGATATTTGTTATGTAGATAAGGTATTCTGCACGTACACTAGAAAAAGAAAGAAAAGTCGTATTTTGAATGCCGATTTTTGCTGGGACCCAACCGTAAAATTACGTTCTTTGTTTTCAAAATAAAGTCGTATTAAAAGGGTTAACATCTAAAAAACAATGTCATTTTCTTCGCCCAGCGGCGTAGGAAGTATAAAATGCCAAGAATGGTTGGGTCAGAGGTGTAGGCTCAGCTATGCGTTTTTTGGTCGCTGAAACCAAATCCATGAATTCTAGTTTTCAAAGAAAAGGTACCACACCAACATTTCAAAATCCTTGCTTACGAAAACCTGTTTTCTAGGTAAATTGTATGCTGACTAAGGGTGACCCCAACTTTTGGCCAAATGATGCTCAAATCTTTTGGAGTATAAATATAAAATATATAAAAAAGTGTGTCTGAGGTGTCCTGAATCCACTACTGTATCCGCATAACTCCTATCGTCCAGACTAGACTAGGTTGGAAATACCTCTACTTGTACAGACGTACGCTTGGCGCACATAAAGAACTCAGGAATTCCAAATTTATGCGACATTTCTGCGGTTGATTTTATAGTGTTCAAACGCATGGGCGTGTCCCTATTCGAGAATACTGTCGAGCAGTGGAAATCATAAAAAAGCGTCAACCGTTTTCCTGCCTTAATCGATTCCTTCCTTTATTCCATTTCTTTTTCGCTAATCGTCATAGTCAGGGGCTGCCTGTTCCTTGCTTGAGAAAACCTCACATTTGCGGGAATTTTATTTGTCTTTCAAAATCATGCCCTTTACATGAAACAACAGGTTTTGAAACCCTGAGTCTTTCAAACCACTATGACCTTCTTATTGAGTCCAAGCGGGTCCTCTGTAAATGCGGGTCTTCGTTCTTTGATGAACTCTTTTGCCTGCCTTTACTCTAATTGGCTGTTCCACCATTCTAGGGACTTTCTCTTAGACCTATTTCTTAAGGACTGCTTAGTGCATGTTATCGTCACGCCACAGAAAGGATCTGAACCTATAGGGCGATTGGCTGCTCTCTGTTGGGCTATCTCATCTGCCTTTTCCTTTCCTTTGTGCCCTTCATGTCCTGGTATCTAAAGCAATGTATCCTGGCTTCAGCTTGCCAGCTCTTTAAGAGTATTCCATAGTTGAGACGTGCGATGAACTCGATGCTTTTATCGCTGTCTGAGCAGATGGCGATCGACCGATTTGCAGTTTCATTCCTTATTAGCCCTTTTTCGGAGACTTGGCCGTTGCTTCAGCCTGCAATATTGTTGCGATATTACATAGACTTTTAGAGATCTCAGTGTTTGGCCTTGTCCCCTGAAAAATGGTCATTGTCAACGCTTAAAAACTTGATTAAGAACTGATGTCTTCAATATTGCAAAACATCCTAACTAAAGCTTATACCTTCCACTACAATACCCCTGAGAGTATTTTGTTCTCAGTTTATCTTCTTTATATTTGTTTATATAATTGTTACATGATGCGCTATGGATGACGCACACGTATTTGTATTCTATGAAATCATAATATAGAGTCTCTAGAGGATATATCATAACGTCTTTGTGGAAATACCTCTTTTTCGTAGACGATATTCATCATTATTTTGGAATAGAGCACACATTGTGCCCTCAGAATGAGCTGTATAGCTACTTACTGTTAGGCCGCAATTACAAGTGCGCATCCTTAAACTAAACTCGAGTAAGATATACAGGGTGTAAACGTTATGATAGTCATTATTTAAATGGTTGATAGAGGGGGTTGAAAGAAGCAAAAAGTTGCATATAACATGGGGGTCAAAACGGCATTTGTTTAAAGAAAAGTGACTTTAAAGTAAAATAAAATCTGACAACGCCGCAATGCCAGACGCAAATTATGACGGAACGCAGTGTAAATAAAGATGGAGTTTGTTATTTTTGGCTCTTAGGTATTATTTCATTATTTGATAATGTACTCGTAAAATGCAAACAATTAAAAAAAACGAACAATTAACTGTCTCAGCGCTTCACCTGGTGTGCGAAAGTTTATTGAACGTATTAAAAAAATCCACTTATAAATAGGGAACACAAGTTTGATACATACATTGTTTTTCTTTTTAAAACCCACACTGCACTATTTTGTATTTATAGACGGTGTTCAAAATGTCGTCCTCCACTTTCCACACAAGCTTCACAAGCTACTCTAGGTCCTCGAAGTTGTCCATTTATTATTTCAGCTGTGCTTCAGTTATTATTGGACCAGCCCCTTTAAGTTCTCCTCAATAGCAGAAATCCATCCGATTGAGGTCAGGAGACCTTGATGGCCAGTTTCGAGGATCAGGAGAATATTAGTGGGCTGAACACTTCCTGTATCTCGAAGTCTTTGGCACACTTGCACAAATGTCCTTCTTTCTAGGTGCACTCGTTGGCGAAATCTGTCGCGAGAAATCTGAGCTGCAAGATTTGAATTCTGCCGAGCTTCACCGTAAACTAACAACATGTCGGCGAACTCTTGATTCGAGAACATTGTAAATAAACACGACGACGTACGCGAACAAAAACAAAACAACACGCCCGATGCTCTGCTCGACAAAACAATAAAGTAATTTATCTATGCAAAACGATAACTAACCACTGTTACCGTATGCGATCGATTGCCGGTTCGATAAGAGTGATGAAAGACCGACGCGCTGTTGTCATGTGTGTTTTATATATTTAATTTAATGAAACTTACTTACTGACTACAAATTTTGACTTGACTTAGAAGAACTTAATGCCATTTATTTGTTAATTACCCAGTTTAAAAACGTTTTAGATCAGATTATTAAAATTAGTAAGATTTTGGTGATTGTGGTCGATAGAAAGCACTTAAAGTTGTAAACTATAAAGCCATTTAGACAAAAATCTATTGACTTTTTGATCATGGGTCATAAGAACTTTTTGACTTGTTTTGACCCCCCCCCCCTATTACCCATTTCAATAATGACTACCATAGCGTTTACACCCTGTAAAAAATATGTGTCCTAGAAAGCCTGGTATCTAACAAACGAGGTATCAAAGTCTTCAAGAAAGTTCCTTTTAACTGAAAAAAGAATAATAGCAAACTCGTCTGGGCATTATAACGTATGTCCTAAAAGTTTTGGCAAGAAATATTTATTGGTTTTTTTTTTAATGAAGAAATTCATTTATACACTAACTAGCGATACTGAATTACAACTCAATACTTAATTAAACTATGCTATCGAATTATGTGGAGTGACCCATTCTGCTCTACCAGACGCAACTTTTTTTGTTGAGGTCTTCGACGGACATATTAATTTCTCTGTTTTCTTCATCTTGGGCTTCCCAGCCTCCATGATAAACCTTCCTAGACAGCGAAGCCCAAAAGCCCTCTATTGGGCGAGCCTGTGGCAAGTTTGGGCGATTATCGTTTTTGGGAGCAAAATGTATGTTGTGTTGTCGAAGCCAGTTTTGCGTATCTCTTGAGTTATGGCATGATGCTAGGTCTGGCCAAAACATGATATGGTCATTAGCACGGCGTTCGTGTACAAATTGAAGCAATCTGGAAAGGCAGTTATCAATATAGCTCTCACTATTCAAAGCTTCACCTGTCACTCTTTCCACAAAGGGTTCTGATACACCGCTGTTAGAAATTATGCACCAGACAAGGATTTTATCTGCAAACTTCGCTTTATCGACTTTTAGGACATGCGCTGTTATTAGCACTACAACAGTAATGCTTTTATGCTATCCAGCTTATTCTTGAATAAATTGGCAGTAGGTGCACCCACTGTTTCTTCACTAAGAGAGATCCACGAGTATACCACCTGTACAACAAATAAAGGCGTTATTATTATTATTGTTATTATTATTTGGAATGAAATTTCTCCTCATCAACTTAGATGTTCTATAATTTTTTGGTATTTCTGGAAGATGAAGATTCTGATTCATATTAAATATTTGAAGTATACTGTACATGAGCAGTCACTCATGATCTTGAATGTCTCAACTAGGTCGTAATCTTCGCTCAGCGAGTGTTGTCAAATTCATAGCCCTCAGTCGTCGTCCTTATGTCAAAGTTCGAATCTTTGGTGGTAATGTGCTTCTCATTTAATATTATTTGCGATTATAACTCCTAGGTATTTATCGTACTGTACATTTTCAATTTCTACCTGCTTTATACTGTTGACTATATGAGAATTTGTCTTCCCAATATAAACTATCGTGTACTTTTCTGCATTCGGTGACGTTTTCCATTTTTTTAAAATAGGTTGCTATGATCTGCGTAGAATGAAATATTTGTTTTTATATCTATTGACAGACCTGATGTGTAAACAAGGGATAAAAGTAGAACCACTCCACCCCTTTTTACACTCTGCACCCAGTAATCGAGTAATAGCTTGAAGTCCTGTATTTAGACGTTTAATTAATTTGCTCAGATAGAAAACAAAAACACACAAAAATATCGCTTTTTATTTCAATAAGTGCCCAAAATGTTGGTTGTTAGGGTTTGCCAAATCTACCATTCGTCCATAATTTAAAACGGAAACTACCAACATAAACAGCAATCTGGAAGATGGAACATGGCAACAACCAAATAATAACCTGAATTTATTGTTACACCTTATTTGTTGCTAAGGGAAAGAAAGAATTTAATTTGCTGTCAGTTACATTTGTGACAATGAAAATTAATATCTTGATTCAGACCTTACTTCCAAACTGGTTTACACACTAGCCCAAAGAGTGGAAATGATTCAATTTATGGTGCTCAAAATCAATGTGCTCGGCAAACCGCCGTCACGTTTAAAGCTAGACTTCCGGGGAAGATAACTCCGCATAGGTATGTTTTGGACCTTGTAGCTAAATTTACTCAAACTTGATCTGTTGCAAATAGTTCCGAGTCATTTTGGAATGAGTATTAACTTCATTATGCAAAACTGCTGCTGCTGCTGCTGCTGGTATGCCATTAGGCTCCGCACACACAGTTACTAAACTCCATAAATTTCATCCATAGAATGGCCTGCTGGATCTCCTGATTTGACTCCATTAGACTTTTTTCTATGCGGCCATTTGAAACCTATTGTGTATTCTCTCCAACCTGAAAGTTTGGATGAACTGCCATGATATCAAACAACATGTTCTTGAAAATGTCGTCAGGAATTTGAACACCGCCTATATCATTATTTGGCCAATAGCGGGCAACATTCTGAACACTTAATGAATGAAAAGTGACATTTTCGTGTGTTTTTGTTTTGTATCTGAACAAATTAAGATATGTGAAGATTTTTTTAATTTTCTTAAAAACGACCGATTTTGAAAAATCAAAAGTTAAAATGAAGGACTTCGAAAGACCTTTTAAACAAGCTATTACTTAAAACACCTTGTCAGTTATATATTGGAAACGTACCTTCGTGGTATATTGATTAGAATTGTTTTCTACATTTCCTGAGCCACCCTGTATACATACATCACGTCAGCGTATGAAGTGAACTAAACTAAACTATTTTGCTGCAGGTACCTGGAATATAACAGGCGTATTCCCGAAGTGCACATTGTGGTATGCCACTTTTCCTACAGCTACTATCCTAACTTCATTCCCGGTTGGGAGCTAAACTTCCAACCATTAACTAACGTCAGCAGGTTGTCAGTCATGAAAATATAAGGTAATTTGAGCAAAGCAAAGCACATACAGAATTTTCCTGAAAGTCTACCACCGATTCTAGATACCTATACTCGTCGCTGTAGTGCACAAGCGCATGCGGTGCTTTTCAAAAAACTCATTTCAAACTCATTTTTTTGAGCGAATAATGATAATGTCTTTAACTGTCTGTCTGTTACTTAAGCATACTACAAAAGGGCAACACAAAATATTAAGATAACATTAATGAGATAACTGTAAAAAGTGCATAAAAATGGGTAAATATAAAGTATGAACATATAGAAAGAATAGAAAAAAAAGAACAGAACTATTGTAAACAAGCTATCATTCGGCAAACTGAATTTATCACTCAATGTGCTGAGCTCAGAAAGTGCAACTTGACTGTCTTCTTGAAGCTCTACAAACTTAAGGTCTTAGCTGGTAAAGAATTATATAGGGTGTTCCTTAATGATATGCGAATATTTAAGGGTGTGGATCTACATGAGAAATTAATGTTAGTTTGCTTCATAAACTATGGTCTTAAAATGTTTCCTTACAAAAACTCGGGGTGTTGAAATTTTAGGAAAAAAAATGGAAATAAATTAATATTCTGAGAACCGCTTCAGATATGACACTGATATTTAGTACGTAGTGAAAGTTAATAAAGTTGCATATTTTTCAATGCAAGAATAATTTTTAGCTTTAACAGTGGCGCGCGTACGGGTATTGACTTCGTTATTTTTAAGAAAAAAATGGTACACTAATAATTTTTTGCCAAATAAGATATATTTTTGAAGTTCTCGTTCAATTTAAAACAAATGATCTCTCTTGAATTGTTTTCCTTCGAGTAAAAAAATAAAAACCGTTCTATTGTCCGAGAAAATTAATGTAATAATTGAAGAATGCATTCTAACAATGAATATCTAATTGCTCCGGAATATGTCACTGGCTTTTGACATCTGACAGGTCTCTGTTATCCAAATGTGTTTGCTGTGACATCTTTTTCATTATTTAGTTTTTACAATCTTGTTAATAATTATATAGTTGCAGCTTGTGATAGAATAAAAAAAACTCCAGGGATATTTCAACGAGTGCGCAAATCCATGAGAAGGAGGGCGGAAGCATGCATACTAAGTGGGGGCCATTTTCAACAATTTTTGTAATCATTTCGTTGGATTTAATGTTATGTATATGTTGTCAGTTGTTGTTGTTCATTGCCCCTAATGTGTTTAATTTTTTCAATTAAATTAATAATAATTTTGCCAGTTAGACAATAGAACGGTTTTTATTTTTTTACTCAAAAATGGCGCAATTCAAGAGAGATTATTTGTTTTAAATTGAACGGGGAATGTTTGGCAAAAAGCATTGGCGTACTATTTTTTCTTAAAAAATATCGAAGTCAATACCCATACGCACGCCATTGTTAAAGCTAAAAATTATATTTGCATCGAAAAATATGCAGCATTATTTACTTTCACTACCTACTAAATATCAGTGAAATATCTGAAGCGGTTCTGAAAATATTAATTAATTTCCATTTTTTTCCTAAAACTTCAACACCCCGAGTTTTTGTGAGGAAACATTTTTGGACCACAGTTTATAAAGCAAACTAGCATTAGTTTTTCATGTAGATTCACACCCTTAAATATTCGCATATCGTTAAGGAACACCCTGTATAACTTTACCGCATTATAAGTATCTTTCAAAAACTGACGTACCATGTATAGCAATAGAAAGTAGATTATTGTGCCGAAGGTTTCGAGTAATTTGGTTTCCCCGAGGAATTAACTTATTGAGTAAATAGATGGGTTGACCAGCTTTAAAAATTCTATGCACCAATGAAACCATGGAATAGATGGATAAAGCATCAATTCTGAGCCACTGTAACTTCTTGATTTTTGAAGAAACGCTACTGTACTAAAAATAAATAAATGTCAACTGACAGTAAATTAAACCAACTTTTATTTCCAAAGGCAACATGACATTATTTTGTGTTTGTTAAACTCAAAGCCAATTAATTTTATGCCAAAACTTCTAGGACATACTTTATAAGAGTTTAATCTTCATATAGCACCTCTTCATGATAATATTCGCATCTGAGATTTGAATAAAATATAACACCCATATTTTTAGCATTACCAAAAATATTAGTACTACAGTATATTCAGATAAGAGATAGACCGGATGTAAACAAAAGGTTCGGGTGATTTTCACGATAACGCCGCCGTCTCGACGTAAAACAGGAGCCCTCATTGGTCAATTCGCAATTAAATGCCTATGCCGAGCGGCAGAGCAGTCGTATCTAGGCAGAGTCACATTCAGGTTCAGACGTGTTACGTATGTCGTGTGCATCATTGCAATTTGATATTTCTTTGGACGTTTTCGTTTGTTATCTTATTAAGTTGTTGAGTTTGTCGTTGTTATTGTTATACCTTGTTACTGATTGTTATTGTTATCAACTGCTTGCGCAAAATGCCCAGTAGTACAGATACTGCCGATGAAGTTGTAAACTCCTGTAGTCCACCTAGGAAACGCTCTAAAAAAAGATACCTGAGTGCAGAAATGAAAGAGGTCATTTTGAATATATATAAGATCGAGCGCGAGGAGAACGAGGCATCAACCATCAAAGAAATTGTTGTGAAGGTTTCTCACAAAGTTGGGGTGTGTCGCGCATCAGTGTTTAATGTGTTAAGACAATACAAAAAAAATCACACCTTTTCTGAGCCAATGACCAGTAAACATCGCAAAAGTATTTTTAAATCATTGGATGAAGCTGGTAAGCATGCGATTAGGAGGAAAGTGCATGAATTCTTCTTTAGGAATGAAATACCTACTATAGATAAAGTACTGCAGGAGGTAAATGGAGATACAACGTTGCCAAATTTCAAACGATCAACTTTCCATGCATTACTGAAGCATTTAAATTTCAAATGGAAAAAACGGGGTCGTAATAGTTTACTACTGGATAGAGAAGAAATTGTGCTATGGCGGAGGGATTATTTAACAAAAATTGGGAAATATAGAAATCAAAACAGGAAGATTTATTACCTTGATGAAACGTGGGTAAACGCAGGACACACTACAAGTAAAGTATGGGTTGATGATTCTGTAACTTCATCCAGGAGGGCCTTTCTAGATGGACTGTCCACCGGATTAAAAAATCCAGCAGGTAAATACGAGTAATAGACAACAATCGGATGTTTTTCAAACCTTGGGAACAAGGTTCTAAACATTAATTCCAGGGGGCAGATAAAACATATTACAAGTAACAAAACTTTTACAACTTTCGATAAAATGCGAGGATGTTTTATTGTCATTTTCATTTGTTAGAACTTTTTTAAGCCATGTTTTTATGTGTTTTCGATATTTCAATAATTTTGTAATATAATCTTAAAATATGTCGAATATTATAAACTTAAAAAAAGTTACTAAGTTTTATATTGTGTACCGTTCCTAATATTTCTAATCATTTTAATTCATACTTTAAGCTTTATAAAGTTATAATTTGTTAATATTAATATTTGCGCGTATTTCAGGTTCCTGATCATTCATTTTTTAAAGGTTTATAACTTTAAATTAAATTGTGAAGCGCTGAGTAATCATACGACGTTCAATATTCTTTCTTTCAATATGACTAAATAATCCCAATTATAGCAATATGATACTCATGTCTCAATGTTTTTTCGCTGAATGTGATGAAAACATTTGAAAAAGGTTCGCTTATTGAAATAAATCTACACCAGTTAGTACTTCGATTTCCAGGTAAAGGGAAAAGGCTCATTATCTGCCATATTGGCAGTGAGGATGGATTTGTTGTTGACGGTCTGTGGTGCTTTGAGTCTAAGAAAACTGGAGATTACCACGAGGAAATGAATGGCGAATCGTTTGAACAGTGGTTTTCAAAAATTTTACCGAACTTAGAGGAAAACGCAGTAATTGTGTTGGATAATGGGCCTTATCATTCTCGAAGAATGGAGAAGGTCCCAACAACGGCTTCAAGGAAAGTTGATGTTCAAAATTGGCTCCGCTCGAAAAATATCAACTTTGAAGAAGCAATGCTGAAAGTACAATTATTAAGAATTGTCAAGGATCACAAGGCGGAATATCAAAAATACGCCATTGACGAAATGGCAACAAGTCAAAATAAAACTGTGCTCCGTTTACCTCCATACCATTGCGAGCTCAATCCCATTGAGCTCATATGGGCAGAGGTTAAAAATTATATAGCTAAGCACAATATAACTTTTAAATTTTGTGACTTCAAAGGACTTTTCAAAGAAGCACTAGAATTAATAACAGCGCAAAAATGGGAAAACTGTATTAAGCACGTAAAAGACAAAGTTGAAAAGAGAATGTGGGAACTGGACAATATTTTAGAGGAACAAGTCGAGCCATTCATTATTGACGTTGGTGCTTCAGGCAGTAGCGATGATGAAAGCTCATCAAGCTCATCTTTCCAATAAAAGATGTCGTTCATCAAATTCGGTAAGTTATAAGTAATTATAAAGCTACTGTATTTTTTAATTAATTATTAACATTTTTGAACCCATTTTGGCAAAACCTATTCAATAATCTACTTTCTGACAATGTTCAACCATGCACATTTTTTTACGTTTTGAACGTTTTAATTTGGTTACATATTTACCTAGAAATCAAAAAATATACTAATCAATATTCTAAAAGCAATTTTAAGAGATATACGATTATTTTTAATTTAGGCTAATTTAAACGCCATTTTGAGATTATATTCGACTGTATTTCACCAAACATCAGGCGGCATCCGAAGCTGGAAATCGAAGCGAAAATTTTGAAACCCTTATGTATATTTACATCATTATATATTTCTTACCCCACCCCCACATGATCCTATATCCATCACCAATCGTATACACATCGAATTGTGCTAATTTACAAAAAAGTTACGCAAAGCAGCATCTACTATCTAAAATATGTACTGCGTGACTCTTAATACGTCCCTGCCGAATGTTACAGCATTCGATGATCACGTGGTCTTGTTTATGTCCGGTCTATCTCTTATCTGAATATACTGTAGTGTCATTGACAAATAAGGATTATTCTTGATTTGTAATTTAAATATTTGAGACAGTATCGCGGTACGTTTTGATCGGAGCTAGAGCCTATTACAATACGTTATCAAGATCTAGGTTAATTTTATAATGTTCATATTGACAACATACATTGGAATTTAACAATGTTCTACAGACTCGTGTATGCTAGGAATGAAAGAGGTTCCAGTACTGAACTCTGAGAAACTTGATGACATACTGCGTATCAGAAGATTCTGTAGATGTTTTCACTTTTTGGGTGCGATCAGTTAGGTAGGATTACAGAGGAACTTCTGATATGCCATAAACCATTAGCTAGGCTTTAATAATGTCAATTTTGAAAATTCTTGACATCCATTGTAGCAAGCAAATTATTGAAGTGTTTTGTAAATTGCTTGTTGACCGAATTCCATGAATCGCTACCTCTAAACACCATTGCTAATTAACGTTTTCCATATAACTACCGACTGAGCTATTCTCCAAAATAAAAAAGGTATCAGCAGGACTGAAGCTTAATGAAAAACGTCCAGAGTCGCTGCAATATAAAGTGCGATTGTGCTTCAGATAGGACCGAGTAATGAATTGCAGCCCGGTTTCCTCCTTTGAAGAAAAAGAGATTCGTTGCATAGCAATAATGGAAAAACCCGTTTTCACAGTACTGCTTTACATACCTATGGTCACCAGTATTACAGGATACGTCCTCAACACAGCACATGTTCCTTTTTTTGAAAATCTTACACAATAGACTATTATACAAGGATTGGGACGTGCATGTAATGACGTCACGATGTGTTTGCCAGTAAGAGGTAGCCGTAAGAACCTCCTTAGAGCAAACAATCAAAACAATTTTACGACAAACTTCAATACTGCTTTATAAACGTAACAATAAAATACGACATTTAAGCTTACTGGACAAAGAAATTTATTCCATAATAGATTTGTACTGGTATTATCTGATCCGAGTTTATTCGTTTGCAAATATACTCGTAAATCAAATCGTTTTACTAGCAGGTGAAACTACATATAAAAATGATTTATTGATATTTTTTCCTGATATTATCGCTCGTTGAAGCATATTGCACTCAGATGGTACATTAAAAAATAGTATACAGTTACCATTAAGACCGCCTTCATAAAAGCTATATATAAAAATTATGAAACAGAGAATGTTTGTAATGATACAAAAGCATCTATTAGGACCAATTTCACATTAATGTTTGACGGTCAGTTGGACCAACAGGAAAAGACGTTATCGGAATGCAACTTGACGGACGCTGTCAAAGCTCTCTGAATATCAGTGATTTCTCTTGAAATGCTGAATAAAGTCGTAAAAAACGGTTGCCTTATAAATAAGGCTACATTATAGATGTAGTATTATGGCTTTGTGCTTTAGAATTAGGATAACTTTCATAGAATTTCAAATTTTTATCATTTCAGTTATTTAAATGGACCAATGAAAATGAGAGATATGATAGGTCGATTTTCTAGCTATTATATTTGGTAGGATGTTTTCGCTGTTTCTGACGACTATCCATGCTGCATGCCAATCTAGTGTTGTCTGTATATCCCTTACAGGGTGTTGTACATAATACGTACCTGTAGAAATGTACCGATTTTTGTTATTTTGCAAAAAAAGGATATAAAACGTATTCTAACTAGTTCATCATCTTTTATTACATCGAAAACAATTTTTGCCAATTTATGATCTACAAATCCACACCAAATGTAAACAAACAGCACATTCTGCATTCCTGGGTCCTAAAACATTGATATTTGTAAAAGTATCTGCATCCAACTATTATTCATCGTCTAGATATTATAAGTGTTATATTTTCTTATTATTTCTATTATTATAACACGTCTGGGATACCAATTGCTTTTAAAGTGACCTGCACCTCTGTAGTTGAATTCGGTATAAGGTAAATGCCGTCCCAAGATCAGTGGTAGATCAAGGACCTTTGAGTCATGAAAAACATATGTTATTGTATTGGAAGCGCACACAACATGTTTTTTGTGGTCGTCGTTCTATATTATAACTTCTATAATGTGCATACTGGTCGCTCTTTAAAAGTACTTTGCAACTATTCTGGAAATTCCTTTTTCTATTCTTGCTTATAGGATTGTGAATATTTTTCTGTGTTACCCATGAACTCATGAACTCATCTCTCATTTTAATTAAATATGTATTTTGAAAACAGGCAGGTGTCGGTTTCTTTATTGTTTGTCCCGATGATGTCTGTACATTTTGTATGCACAAAAATCAATACAGGGCAAGCGGAGTAAGGGATGGGGATGTGCGTTCGTAATCATAAGCAACCCAAATCTACGCCTCTCATGTGTCCCACTGCCTGAGTGTGTATGCATATGTACGAATATGACTGATGTGGGGCATAAAACTATGAACACTACATAAATTTAACTTTTAGCTTTATTTTTGGTTCCAGCTCTTCTTCGGCAAATATTTTAATTATTTTGAAAAATCGTGGAGAAATGATGTTATCGTTAAATATTATATTTTCGGTAAAAATACCGAAAAATTTGGGTCAATTCCAGGCATAGACAATCTGAAATTTGCAATGTGAATTTAAATTCTAAATTCTATGCATATCCATTCATATTCGTCAATATTTCATTTGAAGCTTCTATTTGTCATAAGATTTTAGCAAAATGTAAGTTAGTAAAGGCAACACCGCACCTAGCAGCCCAGTTGACAAGAACGACAAGCTGTCAAGATTAGGGATGTTCAGATCCACGAAAAGTATCGTTATGTATTGATTCTTATCGTTTTAGGAAGTATCGATAGTCTAAAATATTGGAATAAAATTATCGATATCCAGCGAAAGGAAACAAAGAAGAAAAGTAATCTGAAGTTAGTCACTCTTTCTGACACAGTCCGGATCGAAAGATGACGATACTCGTGAAATGTATCGACACTTCTAAATATAGGATAGTATCGAACATCCCTACTGTCAAGATGTATTTAAATTTTCATTTGCATTTTTTCAAGTGTTGTGCAACGATTTTGGAAAAAAATCCGGAATGGTTTTGTGGAAATATCAATCGACGGTGCTATAATGGTACTGATGAACGGCAAGTGAATGAATGAATGTTTGGAAACGAGCAATGTCTATGAAATTTTTATTAGAGCCTGTCATCAAGTGGGTGCTTAATGGCTATCTGCAAGAGGTTTATAGGAAAAAAACTACACGGTCAATTGAAGAAAATAATATAAACATGAATAAACAATCGACAATATTAAATAAACACATGAATTTTATTCAAAAATCGAACACTTTTTAAATGTTGACTAAATTATATGTAATTTCTTAATATTCAATAAGCTGGTCATGTTTCAATGAGAAGCTGTCATCGCATACTTTAACAGTATTTTGGTTTCAAGATTTCATAGCTATTGATTGCTAAAATTTGTTCATACCCTATAGGTAGAGAATAACGGACTGTTGATTTGACAATCCTGGTGAAATCCACCCTTAATCCATTTATAAACCGAATGAGGTATAAAAAATTCTAATTCAGTGACTTATTCCACTCTGCAGATATACTTTTTCGATTTCAAAAGATAACTTCTCGGTGAGAGGATTTTTTTATTTTTGATCTACTTTTTGCCCTAGCGATATTACCTGTATTTTCTGAATTACCCTGTATGTATCTGTGCATGTGTCCACTGGAGCTTTAAACTCTCGCATCGCTGAATGATAATTGGATGTCTGCTCGTGCAATAACTGGTCAGTTTTTTTTTTCTATTTTGGCCTCAATGACATTCACTAATAGGCGAGATCGTAGATGTGTGGCTTGCTGTATTACAGAGCATATGGATCTATTTTTAGTATTATGCATTGCAGGGTCACAGCACTTGGGGGGGCTTCTAGTGTCTACTCGGGACTGGATCATCAGCCAGTCAAAACTAGTGGAGTTTCCCACAAAATAGAGATATGGCATTTTTTTATACCGTTTATACTGTTCAGTGTCCCTTACTAGTAAAATGATTGAATGTTCAGCTTGATTGGTCCACTGACTGTAGAAGCTGGTTCAATAACAGGTTGAGGATCCACGATTTCTTATACACTCGTTGACACACCGTGCTGATTCCGTGGCAGATATCCTGATGGGGTATCTCGTTCCAGGCTACTGCAACTTCGTGAGTAAGAGCTGCTAAAGTCTGTGGAGCCTGCGACGTATCATGTCCCAAACATGTTCAATTGGAAATAGGTCAGGCGATCATGGTGGCCAAGGCAAACGGTTTATGCGATGTTGATCCATGAAGGCTAACGATGCTCTGACAACATGCGGTCTGACATTGTCTTGTAGAAAAATCGGTTTTTGTATGGTGTTTATGTATGAAATAAGATGAGGCTCCACTACTTCCTGAATATAGCGTCAAGCTGTCATATTGCCTCTGATGAAAATCAGTGGTGATCTGCTACCATAAACCATAAACATACGTAGGTGTTTGCCTTTGTTGTTACTCAGTATATAATACCCAGAAATTTGTTATACAGAAATATTTCATTTACTAACCTTAAAAGAAAAGGTCGTTGAGGGATGTCATGGTGATCTTGGCCATGATCCTGACAAGGTCAATGTAAGGCCAAGCTTATTTTTATACGTTGACACTGAAATGGATATGGCAAGTGTTGTTCGAGAGGTCAAATAAAAAATCATATAGTTCGCTTTGAAGCGACACGGAAAAGTCGCGGTTGTCGACAAGTCTTTGATTATGATCTGCACAAGATCAATTCCAGGTCATGTAGATTTTGAAACGGAGAAAGAAAAAGCGCACTGATACGAACATAAGCTTCTGGGTGCTGTAATTTATTGATTACCAATTTGAGTTTTCTTGTTTTGGTCTGGAACGGCATCCGTATTTCGTAACACTATATCGATTTTTTACTAAGTCTTGTAGGATTCTCCAAAAGCAAGACACATTGCTTTCATTTTCTTCATGTTTGCTTTTAGTAGCTGTGTGTGTTGCCTAAACGTCATAACACTTGAGCTAAATGGTCCGAATCTGAGTGATGTATGTTCTATACTGTACACTACACTATATACAGCGAGTAAGCGTGGATTAGGCTAGCGACTACTTGGTACACAAATGGACATTATACAAATTTTTTTGACATCATATCGAGTTTTTATGTAATACCCCTGCGGTTTGAGTCAACCTTTTCTTCTGTAATGATGAAAGAATATCAATTAGATCTCTAACCTAAATAATGGATTATGAGTTATTTTATCCAGCTTTTTCCCTTGTTTTTTCATTGGGTCTCAAATACACAAATGTGTGTCATCTCAAGGCTTTTGTATCTATTATTTTCTCACAGGACGAACAACATAGTTTCTTTTAGGCCCGTATCGTCAGTCGTCCCTACAATTGTAGGGCGCGTTTATGGCCTCCTTGATTGTCATAGTCATAGTTATATCATGTTTTATCAGCCTGAAATTTCCTACAATTTAAAAGGAAAACATGTCTTAACAATAGGAGAGCGCTGACGCTGATACGGGACGAGTGTAATCTAGAAATTTTTTAAGGAGAGAAAAGAGTATGACAATCAAGGAGGCCATAAACGTACCCTACAATTGTAGGGACGACTGACGATACGGGCCTAAGATGTTGAAGTAACATTTCTCGCGTTTCAGTTGAAAAACAATGCACTCGCAACATTTTAGTCGCAGATTTCATAACAATTAACCGGGTTAAAAAGCTTGACAGAAAAACCTGATTTTATCACACATACTATGAATATACTTTCTTACCCGATAGTGTCAGGTCACAGCGCCATTACCAAACCGAAGGTGTATCTAGACACAGACGGGCGCCCCATTCCATCCTATGCAATGTAATCTGTTCATCTTATTGACACAAAACACTATTGATTATTAATATTTATAATGTTGGAGCTAACTAAAATCATTTGGAAAGGTGACGAATATATGAACATGATAGGAATACTGATTTTGCCCGGGCACTCTCAGCGCTTCCGAAATTTGAATATGCAAAGCTGGAAGTTGACCAAAGTGGATTTCGGTTTTCCTGTGTTTTTTATTATCCGCGTTTCATATGCATGGACTTGGTTAAATCTAAACAAATCTCTCCTATCATAGCCTTTTTATGTTTCCCAAAATAAAGAGAAAACTAAATCGAATGCTTTCTCGTTTCATATTCGACTCCCGGTCCGGTTATCTTTTTCATCAGGTTTTCCTGCCCAGCTTTGTGTACTGGATTTCGGTTGTAATAGGATATTACTTTTGGAGAATAGGCGGTTTTGTATTTTATCCGATTAATTTTTAGAGGTTCGGAGATACATATCCATACATCCTCTTTCACCTTACAAGGCGATTAGGGTGTTGCGATCACAGAATTTTTCACACATGAGCAGCCGACTGTTGAACTACCCAAGGTTAGTAGAACCTCCTCTTGTAGATTGTTCCACAATCTCGACATTTTTGGGACTAAGGAGCGGTCGTACCGGCCAGTCTCGAGAAGGGTCATTGATCAGTCGGACAGCCCTCCTGTGGACAGCATCGAGCTTAAATAATGTAGCCCGTATTTGACGCTAAATCTTATCTGGGCCTTGTATATAGTGAGGAGGCCATGCGGAGAAAAGTACTTGTTAGCCCTAAACAAATAACCTAGCTTTTTTCCAGCATTTGCCGCTAATGGTGAGATGTGTTTGTGCCAGATCAAACCCTCGGTGATCTGGACTCCGACCAGCCGAAATCAACGCCCGTCCATCGAAACCGGGTCATACTGTGTTAAAGAAGCATTAAACTGTACAAGATTGTTCCGTCCCCAAGCAGTGATAACCTCCAAGTCTCTTGTCAGAGAGGAAGACGCTGCTGGTCTTCTTTTTTCGGATCGGCTTGTCGCTCTGAATTCCTGCATGAAGAGTGCTGTCATCAGCAAGAATCTGAAGTGGGTTGATCGTACAGGAAAGGCGGTCGTTGATATGTAAGGGGACTAGTGTCGGATCAAGACTGATCCCTGGGGATCACCAGCGTTGACGTTGTAGGATGATGAGGAGAATCCGGCAATTACGACGAATATCTCGCGGCCAGAGAGAAAGTCAGCTGGGAGGCCATAGGATGGAGGTTTGCACAAGAGAGCAGCGTGTCAAAGCTTATATCTGAAAATAAGCGACAATAAGTATTCTAGTATACAGCGTATCCGAGATGATTCAATAGGTTCTCCTACGAAGATATAGGCTTCTCTATCGATCAATCTGCGTTATGTGGAATATATAAGGCCTTGGTATACGACTACCCAAAAAGAGTAATGGTGTTTCTTTCTCTCCCCAGCATTTGAATCAGTGATATTTCAAAATTCGCTCATATTGGGCCTATTTGTACGTAGGCATGAAAGAGAAGACACGATTTTTTTGGCGCGTTTATTTGCTAAGTTACGGGCGTAAAAATAATAGCATTACCTGATGTTGGAAATCTTGCGAAGTTTTTTTTCGAATTCAAAAGTATTACATTGGTATATTAGAACGTGTTATATAGAAAAAAAATTGTACTTGAAAATGAGGTGCAAAACCCGGAAATCAACACTTCAAATCAAATTTACCAACCAACCTAGCTTAATTAATGAGCACCCCATTTAAGACTTTCAATGCATTTTACACACACATTTTGAAGCGAAAAATCCAAAATACAAACGACCATAATTACTCAAATGTTTTCTGAAATTTTCGTTACGCTCAATTTTTGGGTTATTTTCTTTGACCTTGACAGATTGACACACTGCCCGAACGTGCAACATACAATTTTGTAGCTGACGCCGTGTAGTCGAGGTGCGTTGCATAATATACTAAGTGACATATAAATCCGAACACCCAGTTTATATGGTTTTATTTTAATAAAATTTTGTATAAGTACTTAATGAAGCATAATAAGTAAATGATAAAAATTTAAAAATGATTGCACAGCTTTAAAGCCCTTTGACCTTTAATAATGTGTGGATGCACCCTGATGTGCTACGCATTCTCCAACGCGCCTAGGCATGCTTCTGATCAGGTGGTCAATGTCCTCCTGTGGTATCTCATTCCAGGCAACCACCAACTCCTCTCGAAGTGCTTCTAGAGTCCGAGGAGGGCGTTGCAAATTGAGCAATCTCCTACCCATCATATCCCACACGTGCTCAATTGGGGATAAGTCGGGAGATATTGGTGGCCATGGTAACAATGTGACATCATTATGTTGAAAAAAGTCTATTGTGACTCTTGCAACATGTGGTCGGGCATTATCTTGTTGGAAAGTTGGATCTGCCAGGGTGTCAAGATAGGGTAAAAGATGGGGTTCTAGAACTTCGTGGATATAACGCTGCCCGTTCATGTTACCTATGATGAAGATTAAAGGTGACCTGGAACCATAAGCTATAGCACCCCAAACCATAACTCCAACAGTGTGATGAACATGTCTTTCAACAAAAAACTGTGGATTCCTCCTTTCACCACGTCGCCTTCTAACCCTGGCACGACCATCGTGCATGCCTAAACAAAATCGAGACTCGCCACTAAAGACAATACTGTTACATTCCTGATCCCATAGTGACCGTTGTCTGCACCACTCAAGGCGATTACGTCGGTGTTCTCGAGTTAAAGGGAGGACCCAGTGTGGCCGGTATGAAAACAAGCCAAAACTTCTCATTCGTCGGTAAACACTTCGCATGCCGATAGGTCTTCCGTGCTCTGCAAACCATTCATTTGCAATGGACCTGGTAGTGGAGAAATGGTCCCTTAAGGCCAATAATCTTAGGCGGCGATCTTCACGGTCTGTTGTTCTACGGCGCCGTCCAGTGCCCCTTGCTCTTTGCGTATGGCCTTCTCGAAACCATGCCTGACAACACTTAACCACAGTGTCTACACTTCTTTACACTCTAACTGCAATTGCCCGAGAAGAAAGTCCAGCTTCCCGAAGTCCCACTATACGGCCCCTATCAAACTCACTAAGTTGACGAAATCGTACAGGTCTCCGTACTCTAGGCATCGTAACCGATCGTAAAGGATGTCAAGAACCAAAATCCGCCAACGTTGATTCTTTTCTGCGGCTGAAATATTCATTTTTAGAGCGTTAGTGAATTAAAAAAAAGCAGTATAAAAACCGGAATGTCCAACTGATAAGGCTGAAAATTTTCACTTGTTATTTACAGTCAGATAAATACATTCACCAACTTTTATTAAAATAAAACCATTTAAACTGGGTGTTCGGATTTATATATCACTTAGTATAAATAGTGGGGCGAACCGCTTGTACCATTTTAAGTTGCAACGCTGCGTAGTATTGTAGATACTGTGATAGAAACCTTTCAGTTGAAATCTTGGCATGTAAAAAATCCCCTGTATTCGAGCCTGATCCTATTCCGGACTGCAGAAAATCTTCATATGCGCAGATGGTGTGAATAAAACGACTCACTTCGACGGGAGTCTCTCCGCATTATAAAAATGAAAATAAAGTAGAAATGCTTCGTTCGTACCGAGATCAAGTAAACCGTATCGATTCCATGAATCGATATTGCATCCGCCGGAAATGTTCCGGGGAGCCAGAAATGGGAAATCACACATGGACTATGTTTACTTTGGAAATTGTGCGATTCCGTAAAACTTTTATTCTTAACCGTCGTCCCACGGGAACTGCCCCGGGCCAGGAGAGAACGAGTGGGTGAGATCAGTGCCCATAAACGCAATATTTTAAGCAATGCAATTATTTACTTTGGAAATGAACATTTTTTATCCTACGTTTTGATATATATACAACCGCGAAAAGTTGGGAAATCTAGAAACTGAAGATACTACAGACCAAAATATGTGAATTGACTTAAACATACCCCAGTCCAAAAGTTGATAGTTTGCGAGACACAGGGTGTCAAAGTTACAATCTTATTTTCTATTTTTCCATATTCCTTATCGGTCTAGGGAGATTTTCTAGCATGAGAAACAGGAATCTGTTATCTTTTATGGCCAAACTTCTAGAGGGAGCCGCTTACAGTACTATTTCGGTAAATAACTTATCATAACTTTTTTGTGCTACCTGTATACGACAACTGACAGAAAAATCTTATTTCCTCATATTCCTAAAGATGATAGTTTTCGAGGTATTTGTTTTTAAAAACTCCAATGCATTATTTGTTCCATGATGATAAACATTTTTGAAACATAATAATCAAGTTGGCTTGGATAATATCTGAGTAGCTATGGATTCTAATGTTTGTTGAATAATTTTAAGTTGACAATAAGTTAATCAACTTGATTACTATGTTATAAAAGCGCCTTATCATCATGGTACAAATAATGCATTGGAACTTTAAAAAAAAATCACGAAAACTGTTAGCTTTAGATACTTCTAACAATTAAACATTTTTTGTTGTGGAAATACGATGAAATAAGATTTTTCGGTCGGTTGTTGTATACAGGGTAGCACAAAAAAGTTATCATAAGTTATCAACCGAAATAGTGCTTTAAGTGGCGCCCTCTAGAAGTTTGGCCATAAAAAATAACAGATTCTTGTTTCGCATACTAAAACACCTCAATATACAAAGTTTTATGCCAAAATATCTCAAGCAATAAGGAAAAATAGAGAATAAAATTGTAACTTTGACTGTAAATATCTCGCAATATTTTGGTCTGTAGTATCTCCAGTTTCGAGATGTTCCAACCTGTATATAAAAATGAATCCCATTTCGCGGGGTCACGCCATAACTCGAGAACGACTTTATCAATTTCATTGATCTTTTTTTTTTAAGTTTCCTAATTCTGTATATAAGATTCTTACGGAAAGAAAAATCACGACATTTCGCAGAAAATTGGGAAATCATTGAAAACCCAATGATTATTTAAGCTACGCGCGTTTAACAGTTCGCTGAAAAATGCTTATGAAAACAAAGTGCTTTCGTTTTTGGACTTACATTTCATTACCATCCATAGCTTGTGACGGCTCCATCAAAATAAACTGCAGTGTTGCCAAATTTTTATCTTTGTCAGTTAACTCTATGAATAAAAATCGCGGTTGCAAATTCATATTATCGTTTAACAGTATTTATTGATGAAAAAATTATTTTATTTAATTAGTAGTGCTGTCCAATCGATTATAGCTTTTGCCTAGTTTTCAGTTTGTGCAGTGAGTTTTTTTGAGAAGTATTTGTTTAAAAATAATTAACAAGGGTGGAAGTTAGTTCACCGCAATCGCGCCTAATATTAAAATTCTCATTCTTCAAAATGCTACCATTTAGACGTACCAACCTAGGCTACAGAACTCGCAATGCTGCAAGTCAAAGTTATATACGAAGACGTTGAACGGATCGAAGGACTGAAATTCAATAACGTAGAAGTGTCGCATTTAATCCCAATCGAGCTGCATAAAAGTATGACGTAGCAATCGATTACCGTTCACAACAAATCGTTACTTTTGGACCAATGAACGTTGTGAGTCCACATTGCAAGGCTCTCAAGTTTAAAAATGAAACCTCTATATTATGTTGCGTCAGTGGAAAGATCAAATTGACTCCATTGGTATCCCCACCAGAGCCACTACATTCATTGGTTTCCAGAAATGTGCCAGATTCTATACATTTTTAAAATTCATTCCACATAATTTTAAACCTACTTTCAAGGTAAGTTGATGGGGGAATGACAGTGCTGAGAATGTATTTTGCTAGCGACATGGCGGTACAAACACTTCGCTGTACAAGTACCTATATTCCATATATTTACCCTTTTATTATTCATTATTCATCCCAGTTCATAGCTAAGACAGGACAACTTCTGTGGGGTTCTGCCAGGTCAGCTAGTGCAACAATAAATTAATTTTATTATTTTCATTATAAAATGGTTCGCTATTTGCATTTCGGGAATTAAAAGTAGATGTTTCCGTTAAAAATTCATTTGATCTTCAAATGACCTTGACGGACATAGCCAAGGTCATGGACAAGCTCATAAAGTTTCTTGATCTTTTTATTTCCGGTTTTAAAGTAGGAGATGCCATTTGAGAAAATCGTCATGACGTTCAAATGAGATTGAAGGTCTTGGTTAGGGTTGCGCTCAAGGTCATCATTCGATGAATCGTACAACTTTAATACACAACATTTTTCTTTATGTAGGTTTTTTCTATATATCTTCCCTTTTATTACTCAAATACCCATTAAGGTCATTGATAAAAACAAACTCTAGTGTGAAGTTTTGCGCTTTTTACAATTTTCAGTGTCAGAAGTAAGGGTTCATCTGAAAAACTCGCGGATAAAACCGCTTCTAAAATATTCTTCGGTATCGCTCAGTGAGTGTACGAATTTTCACGTCTCTCTGATCTAATCACATTCAAGGATTCACTGTCTCCTATTTGAATTACATAAGACTGATAATTGTGCTTAAATGATTTGGGAATGTTTCAGTAACGCTTTTAATAGCAAAAATAGTGTCAAGGCCGTCATGCCTTGCAATGATTAGACCTAGAATTCATTCAGGTTTGAAGATTTATTGTCGCATAAGTATTTGCTCATCCTATTTGGAAGGAAGAAGAACGACAATGGCGGTTAAAGGGTTATAGTGTATCTGCAGCATTTTATCTACTTTGCACAGAAACTATTTACGATATATTATTATCTAGTAAGTATTTTAAAAGGCCATAGTTTCGATGTTTTTTATCACCATGTCCGCCCACTAATTTTATATACAGGCCTCGTTCAAGATGCTGTAATATTTTTTACCAACAGACAAAATTTCAGATTAGCCGATTGCTGTCCCTATATTAACTGGACTAAATTTTCACGCATAGCCTCTCTCTAGCAACACATCATTTGCGAACGTGTCCTGCAAATCTGATTGAATAATAAGAAAAGACAACTACAGTGTCAGTAGCGATTTTCCACAAACCCTTAAAAATGGAGATAACTCTAAAACCGTGCACAATCGGATAAGCATATATGGTTCTTCTTATTGTGAATGCCCCCCCCATCGCCTAACCTAACAAAATGCTGCTTAGAAAGTTTCGAAACTCGAAAGAATACAAACGCAAAAAAACAGAATTTTCAAAAAATCGTTTTAATTTGAGGTCATTGATTTTTGTCATTGTACAAAATTCTGTTCTTTAACATACATCGAGTGAATATTCAATTTACTACCATCCGAAAACCCATGTTTGCTTCCAACTATCATTAAGGTGTTTATATACGCAAAAATAACTTAATAACTTTTGGCATTAGTACATGTTCAGTCCCTTACTAGTAAAATGATTGAATTTTCAGCTTGATTCGTCAACTGGTTCAATATTGTGTTGGGGATCCACGATTTCTTATACACTCATTGACACACCTGCGCATAGTGCTGATAAGGTGGTTGATATCCTGATGGGGTATCTCATTCCAGGCTACTGCAACTTAGTGAGTAAGAGCTGCTAACGCCTGTGGAGGGTATTGCAAATTCTAGAGAATGCGACATATCATGTCCCAGACAGAAATGTTCAATTGGAGATATGTCAGGCGATCGTGGTGGCCAAGGTAAACGGTTGATGCGATATTGACCCATGAAGGCTAACGATGCTCCGGCAACATGTGTTCTGGCACTGTCTTGCTGAAAAATCGGGTTTTGGATGGTGTTTAGGTATGGAATAAGATGAAGCTCCACTACTTCCTGAATATAGCGTCGGGCTGTCATATTGCCTCTGATTAGAATTGTCGTATTCGGCAATATACCGTACGCATACCAACCATCCTTCCATGCTCTTGAAACCACTGATTAGCGAGTACTCTTGAATCTGCCTCTTAGCTCGCTGTCCTCGGACTTCCACGCTCGTTCACACTGGGGTATACTGAGTAAGAATCTGCTGGTCCTCCTACAAACCTCTCTTATCGATAGATCGGCTTCACGCAACCGGACAATTCTAACCCTCTCAAAGTAACTTAGCTGGGACTTCACCCTGCGAATTTTACGCACTCTAGGCATTTCGAGCAATCACAAAAGGCTTTCCAATAAGCTACACGAAAACTAACATTTAAGTGACATCGTGAATGTACTAATGCTTCCTTGTAACCAAACAATACACGCAGTCACCACAAAAACTTAACAGAAAAACCTGACCATTTCACCACTTGTTGTTCATAGCCCCGCGGTACCCAATGGGTGCTTAGGCCTTAGGCCTTCGTGGTGGTTGGAGTATAAAAAAATAGCAAGATAAATCGATATGGAAGAAAATTCTTGAATTCTAACAAATATACGTAGGTGTTTACCTTTTTTTCTCACCCAGTAGAGCTAATTTTTTTTGGCTTAGCAGTCAATGATGCTGCTTTCACGCCCTCTACTGTATGATGGATCGACTACGTGACCTTTTAACCCGTACCTTGCTACCGTACCGGGCAGCTGTCCATTAAATCCATTACTTCAAAATGTCTTCACATTGGGTGAATTTGTGGCTAAAGTCGCAAATTCTGCTTCTCGCAAGTCAATAGTAAGACCGCACCAAATAAATCAGATCGTCCTTGAGGATTGCCTGTCTCTTGAGGAAGGAACTTTTCTTGGATTTTAAACGGAAATTAACTGGTGCTTGACGATGAGAAAGTTCAACATTATTTGCATTTCACAGTAGGCTGTAACATTTGTGATCAACTTCATCTATTTATCTGTCTATCTAGTATTTTGATGATAAATTTGGATGGTTTGGACTAGACTAATGTGGGAATACTTGTTACAGAGTAAATGTGATCATATCATACAGCTTGCAATTATTAAAATATTCTGTTTACAATCTGTAAAATAAACGATAACTTTTCATAACAATGAGTAGAGTGAACAACTTTCTCCGAAGAGATGAAACAATTCCTGTTATACGCTAAAAAATATCAGAAACAAGTTCATAAAAATATATTTATTTTCCTAGCGGTTATGTAAGCCATCTACTCACTTTTGTTTAACGTACTCTCGTAAGTTTTTGCGTGTTCTTTTCACCCTGTTATTCTCATTATGGTTCTATATCTCATACCAGGCGCGGCTTTTTGAAATAGAGGAGCCATCTGTTTATTTTCTTTTCTACCATTCCTTCCAACTGGCGAACAATCTACATCAATACTTATTTTCGTTAACGCTTGCATAATTGTTCCCGGTTTGATTGTTAAGTTCTGGGTAGGTAAAACTGAAAAGCTTTTTTTACTAAGAGTTCTGTTTTGAGGTCTCTTCAGCATTCTTTTTATTTTCATGTCTATCCATTCTGTAATTGGCTTTGGCTGTTGGATGTTGCTAAATAAATAACTCTTATATAAATATATACAGGGTGGCGCATCGAAAACGAAACAGACGCATTTACTGGCAGCTCAGTTCTTTTTTTGAAAAACGCTCAGACCCGTCGATTTTGTTTTCGAGGGGGACACAATTTTGGCAAAAAATCACGTTGTTGCGTTTTTTATTGGCGAAATTTAGCTACAAGTTCTACAACACAAAACAAAAATTTCTGATGTTCTATTAGCGCACTGATTATTTCCGAAGAACATTTCGATAATTTCAACTCTTTCTGCTGTGGAATATACCATGGTGAATTATGTGATAAAGCGTTACAAGTTATTTTAGCAACAAAGTTTGGCCAAAACAATCGCAAACTATGTACTTAATTCTTATTTAAAATAAGTACGAGATATTTCCTTATCTTTCTTCAAGAAATAACTTTTTTGTCGCAAAAAAACGCTCCAATAGCTATTTTAAACAACAAAATGATAAACAAACCATTAGGGTAGTGAAGAAAAGCATTTACTTATTAAGTAAATTATTTTAGTCAAATTTCTTCTGAAAGTAATACAAACTAATCTGATGTACCTGTTAAAGTCTACTTTGAGCTTTAAATCAATAAATCTTCAAAACTACTGAACTGAAGTACAATAATTTTATATTATAAAGGGTATTGAAAGACCTTTAAAATAAGGTATCACTCGACCTCCTTTCGATTTAAGATTTTGGGGGTGGTGTCACCCCCGCCTACGGGGCTGCACGTGCTAACGTGATTTTTTGCCAAAATTGTGCCCCCCCGCGAAAACAAAATCGACGGGTCGGAGCGCTTAAAAAAAAACTGAGCTGCCAGTAAATGCGTCTGTTTCGTTTTCGATGCGCCACCCTGTATATATACAGGGTGACTTTGAAGTTGAGTCGTTAATTTTCAGATAATGATTGTAGAAGGAAGATAAACCAAAACATGTATGTAAAAATAAAAAAAAATTAAAAATTTTTTTTTTACCTTGTTTTATAAAGTATCCTCCCGACAAGTATTTCAGTGCGGACCTGTATTTGATCGTGAGGTCTTGGAGCACCGGCATGCAGTCCCCTGTGTGGTCTTAAGTCACCTGATTCACGAGCCCGTTGTACTACATTAAGAAAGGCACGAGGGGTTGGTTGCACTCGATTGGGAAACCGATCCGCATAAACATGTGCCATTTTTTATTTCGTTTGAGCCACGCAACAGACACCACTATTCAAACGCGTTACCGATTGACACTGACTGTATACAACTGACTAAAGTAATTGTAAAAACATCGTTCCAAATTCTTTCGCTTTTTTGTTTCCGATGCGATGAACCAAACACGAGCACATAATATTATTATTGAGACAGGGCGGTACTCAAACTTCCAAAGGGCTATAACTTTGTTACTTTAATTTTACCAGAAAAATGGTAAAGGAAAAAAACATTTCTTTTGATCAGATCTACTCACTGTTAAAATAAATGACTCAACCTCGAAGTCACCCTGTATATATATATATATATATATGAATGAGTCCCTAATTCCCGTGATCACGCCATAACTTGAGAACGATGTTACCGATTTCAATCATCTTTTTTTTAAGTTTCCTAATACTACATAGAAATCATTGAAAACCTAATGATTATTTTAGCTACGCGCGTTTGACAGTTCGCTTGAACATGGAGCACCCGCAGCAGAAAAGATATCTCAAGTACCAAAAGAGACAGGCACTCCTCTCCGCCATCTTTATTCCAACAGCTATTGACAGTTAGCTATGTGAGAGAAAATTTGTTACGAAAACACGGTGCTTTCGTTTTTGGACTTTCATTTTTTTACCATCCGTACTTTGTGATGGCCCCTTCAAAATAAACTGCACTGTTGCCTAATTGTTATATTTTTCAGTTAACCCTAGGAATAAAAATGGCGGATGAAAATACGTTTGTTTTGCTTAATTGACTTTCACTGCTCTATCATTTTGAACTTGACAGCTCGCACGCGGCAAATTTATTGTATCGTTTAACAGTGTTTATCGATGAAAACATATTTTTTATTATTTTATTTAATTAGCTTTTATCAAGTTTTCAGTTTGTTCAGTGTGTTTTTCGAGAAGTATTTGTTCAAAAATATCTAATAAGTTTGGAAGTTAGTTCACCGCAATCACGCCTTAAGGTGGGTTTACACGCTACGTCTTATTGTACGTTTTGTGGGACAGGACAAATCCTATCCAGTAAAACGTAGCGGCGTGTAAACAGCAAAACGTACGTCTTGTCGAATCGAAATGAAATCCAAGGTTAGACTGAAAAATCGATGGTAGAAACATAATTTTGCGAGAACTGATAGGACAAAACGAAACGTGTAGAATCATGTTCAGACAAGACTTCCGATCTTAGCTCAGACGAGTAGGTCCACTTCAGTTCGCTCCATTTTTCCCCAAAAAACCTAATAATGTCAGCCTTGCGGCAATGCACCCACGATTTTCGCGGGGAATTAATTGAAAAAAATAAAGTTTTTCGTGTTTGTGGCAAGTGAAAAATAAAGACTATAGCGACCGTAATTAAAAAAAGGTCGCGTATGAGCATCTTATAAAAAATACAAATAAATAGAAAAAAAGAGACTGTTACAAAAAAAAGCTCGTTGAGATCGGTTTACAAAAAAGATTTGAAAAAGTGAGGGCATCAGAGATCTGTGTTACTAACTCTAGCAATTGACAGTAGGCTGAGGTGTCCATTCTCAAATAATTGCGTACGTCATCAAGTTCGCTCCATAGTTGTTTAAATAACGAGACGTGGGAATACGAGCTTCTTTTCAGAAGTCCATTGACCATCTTGTCTTTTCCCTCTTCATCCATTTTTCCCTTAATCGCTGTATCCTTATAGTTGAAAAAATAAAAGAAAGCAGCCGAGTTTCCACCATAATAACAAAAAGTCTCTCAAAAAAATTCACTAACCGAACTTCACACAACTCAGGAGTCTAGATTGGAACTGTAGTAGAATGCGGAAGGTAAAACACGTAGCGTGTATACACTGGATAAAACGTACGTTTTGTCGTACATTTTGTATGCCCGACAAAACTTACACGAAGACGTAGCGTGTAAACCTGCCTTTATATTAAATTGGTGATTCTTCAAAATGCCACCAATAAGACGTACCAACCTCGGTCACAGAACTCGCAATGCTGAGAGTTAAAGATATAGAGTGCTTTTCTTTAATGTATCCCTCCCCTTTGATTCTTTGAACGTATCAATTCAAAAAATTAAAACTTGAGGTAATGAAATTGATGCGTGGATACCATATTTTAAAGTAAAATTGACAGATGAAAATGTCAACATGGCCGCTTATGTGAAAACGGAATATAAAGTCAATACCTTTACCTAATACAAAATGGTGGTACATTTAATAATTACCTCAACACATTGATATTTAACTTGATAATTCGAATAAATACGTTGAGTTCAGCTTATAGGATGCTGGAAATGGTTGCCTCGAACTTCTTGACAAAATAACATTTTCACACATAGTAACATCGATATTTCTACAAATATCACTGATCAACAGCCAAAAAATATCCTAAATAAAATCAACAAAATATTCCTATTTTTAATGTGCTAAAATCGGAATGAAACTTATTTTTTCATTATTAGTTCAAGTTTTAGAGATACGGTAATTATGTGTGTTCCTGCTGTGACAGTGTTAATATACTGTAATTCACAAGAATGCATGTGCTACATTTTTATATTCGGCAAGGAAAGATGATGTAATCGGCATGATTGTGTTACGTTATACATACGTGTACATTATATTGTTTTATATTAGCTATTTTTTCCTCAGTTGGCTGACAGCGTTTATGCAAGATGTCTCGAAAGTGTGTAAACAATCCAGATCAGTTTTGTTACGTGTGTGGTGATGTGACTTTTGCGTCTCAGACACGGTCTATTACTCCACTAATAACAAAGGCATATCAGCTTTATTTCGGTTGTAAACTAGGTGATCAAGACAAACAGCGGGCACCCCACATCTGCTGTAATACATGTGCTTCAAGTCTGAGGAGCTGGTTAAATGGCAAAAAACGGTCTATGCGCTTTGCTGTCCCAATTGTTTGGAGAGAGCCTACAAATCATATTAATGATTGTTACTTTTGCATGGTACCTTGTGTTGGACAAGCCACAGGTATGTCCAAGAAAAAAAAATCGGTTATTAACTACCCAAACATACCATCTGCGATGAGACCTGTACCTCACAGAGACGAAAATCCTATTCCAAAACCCCCAGAATCCTACACTTGCGAATCAGAAAACGAATCAGATCATGGCGATCGAGTGATTCGTCAGGAAGAAGATATGCCATCAACGTCAAGAGATCCTGATTTTATACCGAGCACGTCATGCCACCAACCGCACAAAATAACACAGTCAGAATTAAATGATCTTGTAAGAGATTTAGAACTTCCAAAATGTAAGGCAGAGTTACTTGGATCAAGACTGCAGCAGTGGAACTTGTTAGAAGACGATGTTTCGGTATGTGTTCACATGAAAGAATCATATGACAATATGAAGTACCTATTGACATGCATAAAATACGATGAGCACCAATGGCATATTTGTGGCGATTTGAAAGTTGTTGCACTTTTACTTGGGCTGCAGCTAGGCTACACAAAGTTTTGCTGTTTTTTGTGTGAATGGGACAGTCGGGCAAAGGCACTTCATTACACCAGACAAAACTGGCCTGTTCGTCAATTCCTAGAGCCAGGTCAAAAAAATGTACAGCATATGCCATTAGTAGATTCGAAAAAAAAATTATTACCACCACTGCATATCAAGTTGGGCCTAATGGAAAACTTTGTCAAGGCATTAGATAGAGATGGGTCAGCTTTTCAATACATGCGTCAGAAATTTCCAAGACTAAGTGAGGCAAAGGCTAAAGAAGGTATTTTTGTTGGGCCACAGATTCGAAATATTTTGAAGGATACACAGTTTGAAAACACTTTAACAGGTATTGAAAAAACTGCTTGGAATGATTTCCGTCTGGTGGTCACTAATTTCTTGGGAAATAGAAAAGCTGACAACTATAAAACCCTTGTCAAAAATATGCTGTCATCGTATCAAAAGATGGGCTGTAATATGTCTCTTAAGATACATTTCCTACACTCGCACCTGGACTTTTTTCCTGACAATTGCGGAGCCGTAAGTGATGAGCACGGCGAACGTTTTCATCAGGATATTTCAACAATGGAAAAAAGGTACCAGGGAAAGTGGAATCCTTCCATGCTTGCAGACTACTGTTGGACTCTTGGTAGAGATGCTCCAGAAACGATCCATAAAAGAACAGCAAAAAGACAGCGCATATAGTGATTCTTATAAGTATATGAATCTTGTTACTTTTTTTAATATATCCTTAAAAATAAAAAGTTTTTTTTCTAAACCGCAACTAATTTTTTTATTACATTGTCATTTTTGGATTCAGCGCCCCAAGATTATCAAAGAAGTGCACTTTTCCCACAAGATACAATTAAAAAACTAAAGTTTGTTGTCCAGTGATTTGTTATTCGCAGCCGTATATCCAATATTGAAGCAGGTTCAGTTTCGTACACCTTTTGGTTCGAATAGCCTCATAAAAAAAAGTCTAAAGGTGTCAAGGCGAGCGAGCTGGCCATTCCACAGGACCTCGATGCCGTTCAATGTTTTCCGTCATAGTCTCGCAGGATTCTGTTCTTCGATCAGGGTCAATCAATCAATCAATCAATAACCTTTATTTCCATACAGACAATATATAATTGTATTGGAATTGTCAATGTTTCGTTCGCTACGAACCTACAACTAATCTCAAATTGCTATGTTCAAAAATTCATCAACACGATAAAAGCACTTGTTTATCAAAAATTCCTTCAACAGGAACTTAAAGGCGTTAATATTTTTAACCGAGGTAATGTGGCATGGTAAATTATTAAAAAGAAGCGGACCAATTTTATTAGGTGATCGAAATGCCGCTTTTGATTTGCTAAAGTTTACATATAAATTATTACAAGTCCTTGTATCATAATTATGCATATCACAATTTCGCTTGAATTTTTCATTATTTTTAAAAACATGTAAGCACAATTCATATATATACAAGGAAGGGACAGTTAAAATGTTGAAAGTTATAAAATATTTTTTGCAACTTTCTGTTGGTGAGATGCCTGCTAATGATCGGATGCATCTTTTTTGAGACACAAATACATCTTCAGAGCGCGTTGACCAACCCCAGAAACATACTCCATATCTTAATCTCTAATCCACATTAGCAAAATAAACTTGTATCAATTGTTCAGCTGTTAAGGTGGTTTTTAATTGCCTCAACACATAGCTTTGAGAGTACATTTTTGATGTGAGAAATTCGCAGTGGGCCTTCCAATTTAAGTTCGAATCAAACTGAACTCCAAGAAATTTCACTTCTCCTCTAAAATCGAGTTGATCGTCACCCAATCTAACTTGAAACCCTTCTACAGTTTTTTGAGCGTGATGAAAACGAATAAGCGTTGTTTTGGAAGGATTCAAGTAAAGTGAGTACTGGTTAAACCATGTATTGATATTCCTAATTAAGTTGTTACATTTATCTTCCAAAATTATATTTGAATTACTTGATATTATCGCAGAAACGTCATCAGCATATGCTGTAAAATGGGTATCTGGATGAACATTATCAAACCGATTAATGTATAAGAGGAAAAAGATTGGTCCAAGAATAGAGCCCTGAGGGACTCCAATCGAAATGTCTAACGTACTTGACACAAAGTTTTTCATATTGTTCCCTGCATCAAGATGTTCTAGTGAAACATATTGTTTTCTTTGGACTAAAAACGATCTGGCCCATTTAAGAGACTGACCGACAAAACCATATTTAACAACAATCTCCAAGAATTTGTTGTGATCAACGCAGTCGAATGCCCTACTGAGATCACAAAATACCCCAGTAGGGCACTCGCCCGCGTCGATGTATTCTATAAGCTTCTCATAAAAGGAATGTATGGCTGACATTGTGGTCTTACCATCTGTGAAACCATGCTGGTTTTGAGACAAAATATTGTTGTTCTTAAGATGTAGAAGAAGTCTATCCAAATAGGCATATTCAAACACTTTAGAAAGTACAGACGGCACAGTGATTGCCCTGTAGTTTGTAATATCAAGCTCGTTCCCCTTTTTTAGAATTGGTATAACTTTGCCTAGTTTCAGCCTACTTGGGAACTCTCCGCAGCAAAATGAGATATTTATAAGGTGTGTTATTGGTTTTATTATAAGATGTAATACTTCTTTTACCAGAAAATTGGGAATGTCATCAAAACCGCAAGATTTGAAATTTTTTAATTTTTTCAAAAGTAAGTTACTGAGCTCATTATCTGTATAAGGGTAAAGTTTGAAATAATTTTTGACATTAAATTTGTAATCAGCTGCACTGTGTGAGGTATTAATTTTTTGTATTATATCATCTGGAGCATTTTTAAAAAAATCATTGAACATATTTGCCAACAGCTGAGGGTCGTACACTTTTTCATTTTGATCTTTATGTAGAACTATATTTTTTCGAACTTTGTTCTCATTTTTAGTTGCATTGACCACTTGCCAGCACGCTTTGGTGGTATTTTTAGAGAATACAATTTTGTTTTGGTAGAATGATCTTTTTGCGTCTCTGATCAATTTTTTATGTGCCTTTTTAGCATCATTATACAGTGACTTTAGTCTTGGATTTATTTGTGAAGTATGATATAAATCTTTCAAATTATTGCTTGAATTTCTTACGTTATGTGTAACCCAACTTTTTGAGCCGTTTCCCTTACAGGCTTTATGTAAAGGGAAATGCTTCATCTTCAGTTAGCTGATGGACCATTTGAATTTTGTATGGGTGATACTTATTCTTTTTCATTCAATAGGACAAACCTCACATACATTCGCGATGGAGGAAGTAACTGTTTAGGATTTACTATGATCTCACCAATTATTTGAACTTGCTTTTCTTCCGGGATGGTCGGATGACCTGGGGGCTTTTTGTTGTTAACACTACCAGACGCTGTAAATTTAGATACAAGTTCCCTTAAATATTTTCTACAGATAGGAAGATTCGGGAAACGATCATTAAAAATCCTTTCGGTCTCGTGAAAGTTCCGCGTCGCACCATAAATAAAAATCGCTTCGATCTTTTCTTACAATGGACGAGAATTGACCTTTTTAAAAATAGTTCAAACAGTATGTAGCACTAAAACCGAAAACTAAATAAGAATATTTCAACTGTACAATGATGTTTGTTTTCGTACTGATATTCTTGTCACTCTCAACAAAAATAACAAAACAGGTTCAGGGAATTACAATTATTTGTAGAGATATGCATGTTAGTAAGTTTGTGTTCAAGAAATTATTAAATCCATTAATACCATCATTTTGTAGTAGGTAGAGGTATCGACTTTATATTCTAGGGTTATATAGTACTCGCCAGGAGCTTCAAAATGATGTGCCACAAGACCCTCGTTTCCATATAATTTTTTTTCCAAGATGCTGCCCAGGGGGCATCTTGACATTTTCATCTGTCCATTTTACACTAAAATATGTTATCCACGCATCAATGTCATTACCTCAAGTTTTGATTTTTTGAATGGATCCGTTCAAAAAATCAAAGCGGAGGAGGGACATTAAAGAAAAGAATTCAAACTGACGAGCAACGAGAAGCGAGAAATGAAGTCGAACGGGATCGCAGAACTCAAATTCAACAACGTATAAGTGTCGCACTTAATCCCAATCGAGCTGCATTCAATTATGACGTGGCAATCGATTACAGTTCACAACAAATCGTTGCTGTTGGATCAATGAACGTTGTGTGTCCACATTGCAAGGCTTTCATGTTTAAAAATGAAGCCCCTGGATTATGTTCCGTCAGTGGAAAATTCAAAATGACTCCATCGGTACTATCACCAGAGTCACTACATTTATTGGTTTCCAGAAGTGTGCCAGATTCTATAAATTTTTTGCCTCATATCCAGCCATACAATAATTGCTTTCAACTGATGTCATTTGGCGCAACAAATTCATTCGACATAATATTATGCCTACTTTCAAGATAAGTTGATGGGGAGTGGCAGTGCTGTCAACGTATTTTATTAGCCACATGACGGTACAAACACTTTGCTATACAATTTACCTATATTCCATATATTTACCCTTTCAATATTCATTATTCATTACAGTTCTTAGCTGCTTGTCTGTCGGGTCAGCTAGTAATATAAATAAATAAGAAAATAGTTCTGTTTTACATATTTTGACCTTAGGAAGCTTTTGAAACCGTGAAGTGTGCTATGTCAACAGCGTTTCCTTATCACGAGGTATAAGCAAGGTTTTTCAAACGTTTGGGATCAAACTGCTACTTTCTTTCAAGTCGTTGATTGAAATGTCGTCCATGTAAAACAAAAACTGCATTTTTGACATAATTTCTGAGTTAAAGCATTGAAATGCTTGCTATTGGAAATGATATTACCAACTACGTCGACTCACATCACATATTTGCAATCCAAATATATATTATGCATGTTAAAACTATAGGTTGGATTTACTTTCTGAATTACTCTGACGGGTATGCCGTTCGGTTTAGAGCCCTATAATCTAGTTAGAGAAGTCACTATATTTACATTCATACATGTCTTCGCCATGTGAACTCTTGATATTTCCTTTCCGGCGAATATTCAGCTTCTAATGGAATTTGACGATTCGACACGAATTTCCGACGTAAATATGGTTTATCCAGCCTAGAAGCTTCGGAGCTACATCTTTAGTGTGGGTACGAGACTAGCTCAATCTTCTCGGTGTGAGGGTAAGTGTTAGTGCTGCTCCAAGCTTGATGTGCATTTATGTACGGCACGGTAAATTTGCTACTCAAACATATATTTACATGTCATCGGATGCTCATCAATATTAAAGTGGCACATAGCTTTCAGAGAGTGTTGCCAATTAAACGCTGTTTGATAAGTCAAAGTGCTACCAATAATGAAAGCTAAAACCAGGCTATGGAAGGTCTGAGAAAAGTTTTGGATATGACACAGAGTACAGTGAAATTCTCCTTCGCGGACACCTCCTTTGAATCGACAGCTTCTCATGGTCCCGACCGACTTTTTTTTATATCGGAGCAGCCGCGCAGGCAGAAGCCTAAATGCCGGAACACCGCGGCTGCTATGATGATCCCAAAGAGATTTTGTTAATACGATTTTGAGCTGCCTAAGGTTAGTAGAACTGGGAAAAGCTTCCTCTTGTAGATTTTTCCACCATCTCGACACCCTCGGGACAAAGAAGCGGTCGTATCAGCCAGTTCTGGATGTACGAAGTTCGACACGGTTAGGATGGGACGCCAAAGTCAGGCGGGTCTGCCTGGCAGGCACATCGCGCGGCGGCATCATGGAAGAGAGCTCTCAGGAGCAAAGCCCGTTGGTATAGCTGTAGAAAAGAGCTAGATCGCCGACGGCCCGCCGGTGCGAAAGGGTCCTGAGACTGTCTGTTAGAGAAGAGTCATCGACCAGTCGGCCCGCCCTCCTCTGGACAGCATCGAGCATGGGCAATGTGTTCGAGGCGGCAGCACCCCAAACGTGTGAGCAATTCTCAAGGCTAGGCCTTATCTGGGCCTTGTATAGAGTGAGAAGGTCATGCGAAGAAAGGTACTTTTTAGCCCTAAATAAATAACCTAGCTTTTTCCCAGCAGCTGCTGCTATTGACGAGATGTGTTCGTGCCAGATCAAGTCCTCGGTGATCTACACTCCGACCAGCTGAAAGGAATGGCTCTTTGGCAGAACTCGGCCATCCATCGAAACCGGACGAGTGCTAGGACGCTTTTTTTTTGTCAAAGTACAGTACTGTGTTTTGGAAGCATTGAACTGTACAAGGTTGTTGCGTCCCCAAGCCTCCAGGTCTCTTGTCAGAGAGGAAGTCGTCGCTAGTCTTCTTCTTTCCAGCTCAGCGGCAGAGATCGGCTTGTCACTCTGAATTCCTGCATGTAGAGCGCTGTCATCAGCGAAGCTGTGGATTGGGTTGATCGTGCAGGAAAGGAGGTCGTTGATATGTAAAAGAAACAGTTTCGGAGCCAAGACCGATCCCTGGGGAACACCCGCGTTGGCGTTGTGGGATGACGAGGAGAATCCGTCAATTACGACGGATATCTTGCGGCCAGAGATAAAGTCAGCCACCCATCTTCAAAGCTTTTCTGGGAGGCCATAGGATGGAAGTTTGCTTAAGAGGGCAGCGTGCCACAGCTGATCAAACGCTTTCGTGATGTCAAGAGCAACGCCATGAGCCTCACCATAAGACTGGATGAGTTTACTCCACAATTTCGTGACGTAGGCTAGGAGGTCCTCTGTGGATCGTTGGTGCCGAAAACCATACTGCCTGTCGCTAGTCAAGCTGTGACTGTCGAGGTAGTCCAGAAGCTCGCGATTAATGCACCTCTCCATCACCTTACTTATGACAGAAAGCAGAGCTATAGGCCTGTAGTTGTAAGGGTGGGTCTTAGATCCTTTCGTTGGGATGGGTTGGACATGAGCAAATTTCCAGTTTTCTGGGAAGGTGCCGGATTCATAAGATATCTGAAAGAGACGCGAAAGAACTGGAGCAAGCTTCTCTGAATACCTCTTCAGTACAATGGTAGGAATCAAGTCCGGGCCAGAAGCTTTGTTGATGTCGAGCGACAAGAGCACTCCTCTTGCGGTCTTATGCCTGAATGTTACCTCCCGCATAGTGTGGGGAACCTTTTGAATTGACGGAACTTGGGCGTTGGGGGGAACGTCCATGGTGGAGTTGGCAACAAAGATCTTGGCTAGCACTTCCGCCTTGGCCTTTGAGTCGAATACAATAGTTCCATCATGACATGTAGGTGATGGAAGGCTACTGTGTGAGAAGTTCTTTTCAATCTGCTTGGCCAGCGTCCAGAAAGACCGACTGCCATTGCGCTGCGACATTACCCTCTGCCTAACTTTTATATCATGCTGGTTTTTGGGATTGCCAACCTCTTCGTTATATTTGTTTCTGGACTCGACGTCGGCTTGTCTATTCTATACAGTGGGGTTTTGTAAGAATGTTCTGTGTGCCTTGATCTTCTGCTGGCGAGCAGTGTCACACGATCTGTTAAACCAGCCGTTGGACCCTGGTTTAGACACTTTCACTGTGTGAGGGATGTATTCCTCCATTCCGACGTGGATAATTTCGGTTATCGGAGAACAAGCAGCCGACGCATCCGCGTCAGTGAAACAGACATCTCTCCTAGAAAAGCTAGTCAAGAAGTCTCTGAGCCCCTCCCAGTCGGCATGTCCGTAATGCCAAGTTTTGCGGCCTGTACGAGTTTCCGCTGCCACAGCGGGTTCTGACCGAAACCTAACCTCCACAACAACGTGGTATGAGTTACCCAGGTGGGACAGGACAGCAGTGCTGCAAGGGACAGGATGCGTGGTCAGAAAGAGGTCCAGCAGGCTACTGGCGTGTGACGAGACGCTTGGGAAAAAAGTAGGACTCGTCACCAGCTTGGTCAACCCTTCTCCTACATGACCTGCTGCATCGGTCTTGTTTGAGCCCAACCAAAGCTCATTAGAAGAACTACCTCTGAAGCGGGGTGATTGACGTTCAGGAAGTCGATCTGGACGGCGAGGTATTCGAGTAGGTCATCCCAGTTGTGGTCCGAGGGAGAGCGATAAAGGCAGCAGATAAATTTGGGTGATGTTTTGGAGTTGAGGCGAAGTCACAGAATGTCCTTCCGGCCTGATTCCAAAGAAACATCTCTGGAGCAGGAAAGACTGCTGCGGGCAAAAGCCAAAACTCCCCCGTTCTTTCTCAGGTTGGAGTGCACCTCAAAGTTTGGGAAGTTAAGACGGTTAATCCGTGCAAGCTGTGAGATCTTCATCTCCGCCAAGAAAAGCACGGCAGGACGATTGGATTGCAGGTAGTGATCAACAGCATCAATGTTGCTGTTAATCCCGCAGATGTTCGAAAAACAAATTTTATCTTTGATGTTGTTCCCTCGAGCCCACCCTCCACTAGGACATTTCGAGAGTGGAGTGAGACTACGTCCGGAGTTCTTAGTGCTAGAGGGATCCATCATCATTAATTCCTTTGTTTTGGAAGATAACCGACTGCATAGCTGAAGTGTAGAAACATAGGGATATTTATAAGACACCCTGGGAAAAACTAGCGGGTGGTACCGTCTCGGTCGACTCGTCCTTGTCTACCACCTACTTTTTACGTGCTAATGATATTAAATAGACCTAAAGTGGCCCGTTGGCGGACTTGTACTGCCACCCGGCAATCGGTACTGAGGTGTTCCTTAACGCATGTACAATCACTTGAGCGGGAAGAAGTTGTATACTGGATACAAAAACTTCCGCAACAAGCATTTGCCACGGCTCCGCTGAGTAGGGCGGCAGAATCTCATATAATTTGCATTGTATTAACTCTCTCTTGGACGGACATTCTTTTAAAGGATGCGGACACGTGAAAATGTTCTCCTAACAAAGCAAAAAACAAAATAAAGCAAAAAAAAACGCCTTGCCTTATTGTTTTTCTGTTGAGAGTATTGCTATTGCGTGTGTCAATTGTGCCGCGTGCCATCTTTGCTGGGACTTTCTCGAGTAAATCGGGGATTCACCGACTTTAATCTTTCGGTACAGCCGCAGCCTATGTGGTGCCCGGTGTGAATTAGGGACTTCCCCGAGTTCGTGGGGGATTTTCCGTTCTTATTCTTTTGGTACACGCTGTCGATTACATTTCCGTTCAGTATTAGGCTACGCGCGTACATTCGTTTTCCGTATACGGTTTCCTAATCAGGAATTCCAATTCGGAATTCCGTGAGACTAGCGCAAACGTTCAATTTTTTGAGGTGAATAATATACTACCAGTACGTTCAGTGGCGGCTCTGTGAATGCGATGGAGAACGACGATTTAATTGCGATTGCACGTCTATTATCATTATCAAAAAGGAAAAAAAGAAACGTCGGTATTGGGTGCATCCGTTAAACAGTTGGAGAATCTACGAGAGTCCATTTTATCTAAAAAAAAAAAAAGTTACTAGCACATCCAGATAAATTCTTTGATTTCTGCAGGGTGTCAATACAATCTTTCGATGAACTTTTTGATGGCATACGTGATAAATTAAGGAAGCAAGATACCTGGATGAGATTATCTCTGGATACACAACATAGATCTACAAACCGAGGCCGAAGCATAAGAGACGAGTTTGCTCAGTACTTCATGATGCCGGCAGGAGAGATACCATAGCTATTTAAAGAAGGGATTATCAATTTTGCAACAATACAGTAGTCTTTGTAATAAAAGTGAGAGAAAAGTAATTTCACTCTTGTTTTCCTTTTCCACTTTTGTGCACGAGTCCCAATCCTCTATAACCTCTTTTAAAACTTGGTCCCACGCCAAATCTTTGACATCTCTATTGTGGCAGTCCTTGTCATGAATATCCCACAAGCAGGAGTGCTTTTCAACAGCCAATGTAGCTCTTCACACATTGTCCTGATGCAATCGAGCTCTTGATCCAACGACGTGACATCCAATACGCACGTCACTGCGCGGTTTTGGATGGAAATTTCCGGCTCTGTGCGGCGCTACATTACAAATGTACGCCAGTACTGCGTTCCGCGTGAAGTCAGTAGGTTTAATCCGTTCCGTTTTTACGTACGCGCGGGCCGGGCCGGCTTCCGAAACGCACGTACGGAATGTGTTCCGTTCGAAAAAAAACGAACGTGTGCGGCAGCCAATGTATTTTATTAGCGTTTGATGCATTCGGGTCTCCGAATTCGGAAATCGAACGCGGAAAACGAATGTATGCAGTCTGACGTCTATGCGGAAAACACTAATTCCATTTTAGAAACGGCTTCAAATTATGACAGATTGGCTGCAAGACCTAGATTGGAAAATGGCTAAAGAAAAAAAAAACATTTTGTTATTTTTCGACAATGCTGGATCACGTCCAATCAAGGGAGTATAAAGAGTTTTAAAACTTACTACCGAAGTCTAATACTCAAACACCTGCTAATAAACATTGCAACTGCCAACCAAGTGTCCAAAGAAACGGTGCAGAATGGCTTCCGGAAAGCAGTATTCGAGCATGAAAATATGCAAAGCGAAGACAAGTTAAATCAGGGTGATACACATAACCCAGAAAATGACTTATTACTCAATGTACTTTCAGATATCCTCAAAAATAAGAATTTATCGAAATTAAATGTTAATGAAAACCTCTATGATTTTTTGAACCTAGATAAAAGTTTGTATGTTGAAGATGAAGATTCGGGCCAAGAAATTGAACATCCAGTTGAAATACAAGAATTTCTAAGTAGCTCAAAAGTTTTGACGGAAATCAGGCAGCTTATCTCTAAATCAGAAAAACGATTTTAAAACGCCATTTTAGAGAGGAGACTAACGACGATATATGAACTTTTGCGTCCTCAAAAAGACTTTTTATTTCATTGTTTTGTGTTACTACAAATATGTAAGTACATTCATATGTACATACATATTATATTATACATTTGTATGTTATTTTAAAAACATTTATATACATATACGTTTTGAATCTCCCAGTTACTTGAATGTAGTCAGTTTTCATTAAAAACATGATGTTTGTTGTAATTCTTTTATACGGACACCCCTCTTGAACGGACTGTCTCAGTCGGTCACGTTGGTCTCCTTTCCATGGATATTTCACTGAATACTTCAGAAGCATACATATGCCTCCAGCTAGAATCAGATATACCACATATCTCAGGCACTATTGAACACATATTGTCACAATTTTGTACGATAACGAAGATTCTTCGGATCAGTAATTCCTGATATACAGGGTGACTTCGAAGTTGAGTCATTTATTTTAACAGTGAGTAGATCTGATCAAAAGAAATGTTTTTTTCCTTTAACATTTTTCTGGTAAAATTAAAGTAACAAAGTTATAGCATATTAGAAGTTTGAGTACCGCCCTGTCTCAATAGTAATATTATGTGCTCGTGTTTAGATACCTCAGAGGGCAGGGCATGCCGGTGCTCCAAGATCGCACGATGAAATACAGGTCCGCACTGAAATACTTGTCGGGAGGATACTTTATAAAACAAGGTAACATTTTTTTTTATTTTTTTTTCATTTTTACACACATATTTTGGTTTATCTTCCTTCTACAATCATTATCTGAAAATTAATGACTCAACTTCAAAGTATGTGATATTAAAGATTTGGCGTGTCTAGATAAATCACACTGTATATCCGTAATTAACCAAACTAGACATTCATTATCTTCAAATATGAGGGGGGTCCCGATCCATACTACCTACCATTCCATTTTTTCCTTTTAGGTCCGGAACCCCTTGTATACTACTACATACAGGGTGTCCCAACAAAATAGATTTTTGATATCTTTTCCAGTGTGCTCATAAAACGACTTTCTATTTTGATTGGAACACCCTGTATACTTTACTGATCATTTCTAAACCAGTGGTCGCCAACCCGTCGATCGCTAGTTACCGGTAGCTCGCAAAGGCAATTCTGGTTGCTCACAACATATATTTTAAAAAGGTATAAAAATCATAGAAGCTTCCGTAAATTCTCAAAATAAACACAAGCACGGCAACATTGCGATAAGCGATCTGATCGAGAACGATCTCGATCACAGTGCGCTCAGTTTAAAATGGAACGGCACAAAGTCCAGGGGTTGGGTTAAAGTTGGCCTGAAATTAACAACATTATGAGCAGTAGTAAGAGGACATACCATTTCCATTCGGAATGAGAAGAACAATATTTTTTTACAGAAGTTAAAGGTAAAAATGTATGTTTGTTATGTAATACATCTGTTTCCGTTGGGCACCATAAGTACATTCGAGTTTTGAAAAATCATTCCCATTACGTTCTGAAACCAGAACGGAAAAACTGAAACACTTAAAAAATCAGTTAGTTGTACAACAGACAAAGTTCTTAAAAACAATCGACAAAAGTAAGGCTGCAACTGAACCATCATACCGGGTGTCCCAGATAATTACACAAAAAAAGAAGCCTTATGAAGATGGGGAAATGATAAAACAGGCGCTTTCTGCTAATACAGCGATGAGACGAGTAGAAGTAATGAGCAATGATGTAGTTTTACAATTAAGAAATGACTTCGATAACTGTGCTTATTTTTTAGTGCAGCTGGATGTATCCACATATGTCGTTGACACCTATCAGACGGCCGTGTTAGTCTGGATGCTGTTTAGTGATTTTACGATTAAAGATCCTTTGAAGTTTATTCCACTAAAAGGACAGACTGCTTTCTATTACTTGTTTTCTTCTGAGAAAATTCCAATATCGAAAATGGACAACCGATGGCGCTCCAGCTATGGTGGGTCGTGATAAGAGTCTCGTGGGGTTATGTCGTAAACATGAAAGTTTTCCGCAATTTCTCTGTTACCACAGCATTATGAAATACTGAACAGCCTTCACTTATATATGCTATATACATCATATTTTTTATCCACCTACATCTTTAACCTTCTAACCTATCAAATGTATTTATGTTTTTGTATTGTCTTTCAGTTTTTCTTTTTTCTTTTTTTTGGGGGGGGGTTAAGTGGCAGAGTAGCATTATGCTAAACTTCGCCCCCTAGATAAAGACAATTTATTATTATTATTATCCATCAGCAAACATTATGTGGACATTTTCTAAAACTAAACAAATGAAATTGGTATTAAAAATTGTGATCAAGATTAGAGCTCAAGCGTTACAAAGAAGATTATTCAAAACCTTGGCCGAGGAAATTGAATGTCAGTACGGCGAACTATAGTACTTCTTCACTCTGAAGTCCGACGGTTAAGTAAGGGACGAGTGCTGAAACGATTTAATGATATCATATCTGTCATAGTTCAATTTTTCAAACAACGTGATGAACCGATTCCGGAACTGGAAAATTCAATCTGGCTTAGACATTTTGGTTTTCTTGAGGACATTTCAGAAAAAGTAAATGAACTAAACTTGCAACTTCAGGGGACAGACAAAGAACTCGGAGAAATGATTTCTCATAAAAAAGCGTTTATCAAAAAGCTTGGGTTTTGGGAACAAAACTTAATCGATGGCGGTACCAGGCATTTGCCCGTTCTTTCAGAAAAGATGTCTCAAAGTCCATTAGAATCATATGACAGTAAATATCATGTAGAAGTAGTCTCTAACTTGACGGATAACTCCATTGTACCTTGGTTTATTTTTCAAACACCTACGATTGGTAGGAATGGATGCAGGTATTTAGTATGTATTAGTTATTAGTTTATTTAAGTTTATTAGTATGTATTAGTATTAGTAAAATGAACACATGTATGTCGTAAGTTGGTTTACATTGCTTCAACTGCATACCTAAGCTTAGGGGTATGCATGATTTCCCGGAACTGTCAGACAAACAATGCTGAGAGATTCACTTCAATCTTAGTACGCCTCACCTTCTCGAGAACTTCTAAACTTCCAACCGACGTGGTACGTGAATCCTTTTATTTTGCCTTACTCCTTTCTGGTAGCAGCATTATCCGCCTCAGCCTTAACAGTAACGAGAGTTAGAACGCGTTTCGTAAACGAATGAGGTAAAAATGGATGCCGCTCAAACTGCTTTACAAGTCTTGACACGTTAGGCTGGTCCCCTATCTATCGCTGATGTTGATCTATTTTTTTATTTAGGCTTCGATGAATAAAGCTGGACCCTTTTATCGCCGAAGGTGAATAGAAGTAAATATTTAAAAAACGCTTTCACTTCCCATTCGGCCAACTCTGGAATCCCGGAAAAAGGGTCCCATGGGAACGATAACGGTCTTTTACGGGGATATGCAGTTTGATATTTCTGAAGGGAATATTCTACAGTGCTTATATCGTCGGTCTCCGCACGTACCGGCGTTACTAACATTTTACAACTTTCACAGGAGAGCTAGAAAACGAAAATCAGCAATAAATAAGATTGAAAATGACATACTGATTTTTTAGTCTGCACGTTGCTGTTTTTTTTTACACTGAAATTATGCAGAACTTTGTTTTGGGATGGTTTAATTTGGTAAAAATAAAATGAGTTGAAAAACATTTTTTTGTATATTTACGCCACTTCGTCACGATTCTTGTTTCTTTTATTGTGCAGTTACGCCAATAATTTAAAACTGGACATTGGTATCATAGTATCGATAATACTGTTTCGAAAATAAAAATTGTTTTATTCTCTACATAATATTATCAGTACAAACAAAAAATAAATGACAAGAAAAATAAACATTTTGTTTAAGTCGACATTCACAACAACACACCAATATTTATAGGTTATGTTTACATATTATAAGAGACACATGCGCCGATGCGTGATGTATAATTATCGGTCAAATGCAGAAAATCAGTTTTAACGCAGAGGCGTAAATCTATTTAAAGCGGTACCTAAAAATTGTTTTCGGAATTTTATCAATTACGCATTTTTTTAGAAATTGTATTTCCAAGCAGCGAACTGATATACGGGTGGCCCATCCATATTACTCATAAACAAATACATTTTGGGAAAATCTATTTATGGCATTTTATACATGACATTTGATGGCACATTTCTAAGATATTGTCAATTATACAGGCTGTCCCAATTTTGACCTACATATCAAAGTTGTGATTTTTCAAATGGAATGCCTCAAATTTTATTGCATACTTGGATAAATCAATTCAAAAGGAAAAGATTGATATAACATAGAATGGGGCTTCGTTCAGTTCGGCAACCCCTCAATCCGCCCTTTTGACATTTGGAGTGCTGAATTTTGTATCAAAACAAACTTACACACCTCAGCTTTTATCTTAATTGTTACTTCTTCGAATTTCCATTTTTGCTCATGCAGGGTGGTCAACAACGCGAATTGTACTTTTTCTCAACAATTTCGAATGCATCACCCTGTATATTTGTGCAAGTTTGGATTCAATATTTAATAAGATTTTTTTGGTATAAGGTTTGATTCAGATAAAATCACTAAATTTTGAGTTATTAAGCTTTTAGTAGACCAACACACCAAAATTAAGGAAAAAAATCACATCATCCATGGAAACAAAGGACAAACAAAGGACAAAACTAATAACAATCAGAACAGTACAAATCAGCTTCAAGCGTAATAGAGAAAAGCAGCTATAACAACAACATAAACAAACAACTATCACTACTCGAGACTTAGTCTACAAAAACTGCTAGAAAATATCCCCACCATGTTGAATACACAGCCGTAGTCTTTGGATAAATGACCGTTGCACATCCCTCAACATGTGTTCCATTATGTTCAGAAAAGCATACTTAATTTTTTCCTTTATATTTTCCGGGGTAGATGGTGGATATCTGTAAACCGTTTGCTTAACGTAGTTCCATAGAAAGAAGTCCATCGGTGTCATATCTGGTGATCTAGGAGGCCAAGATATAGGCCTATCACGACCGATCCAACGATTGTTACTACAGGTGTCCAAATAGTTACGCTCACGATTATGATAATGTGCAGGTGCGCCGTCATGTGGGAAGTACTTATGCATCCGAGTTTGCAGGTTGACATCCGCCAAAATCAAACGCAAATGCTCGATCAAAAAATTCAAGTATTCTGTACCTGTTAATCTGTTATCGAAACTTGTCTGCCAATAACTCATCCCCAAACATTCAAGCTCCATTTATTTTGAACATCTATTTGCCTAACCCAGTAGGGGTTTTCCATCGCATGATAGTGCATGTTATGCCTGTTGACAACACCTATGGTGTTAAAAGTTGCCTCATCGTTAAAAAGGACCTTATCCAGGAAAGTAGTGTCTTCACCCACTTTATTTAGCATTGTTCTACTACACTCCATTCGAGCTGCGAAATCCTGAGTACAAAGGCATTGATGCAAGCCTAGTTAATATGGATGGTACCTATGTTTGTGAATAATCCTTTGGACAGAAGTTCTGTATATATCAGTTTTTGCTCAATTTACCGTGCACTTAAATAGGTACTTTCCTGGGACTTTAATAGAACCTCCATGTTTCCGACCTTGGATGTCGCATATTAGAGTACCGTTGCTTATAAATGCGAGATGCTAGGAAATTATTTCTTTGGGCATCGCCCAAAGCGAACACCATATTCACCACTTCTTCTTTAGAAAAATTCATTTTCAAACACGTTTTTATTATAATGCTCACCAAGCTAAATTTGACAGTTTGTAACTAATCAACAATTTATTTGTTTCCAAGGATGATGCGATACTTTAGGGAGTTAAGTCGTTCCATAGAAGACGTGCTATTAACCGAAAAATTAGCCGTAAAAACCCTTATGTGTCTAGTATATAAAAAAGCTTATGGAAACAATAGTCTTCCTTGCAGGGCTTGTTGAAACCAACAGCTATTAACCTGTGACAAACGTAATTATCCAGAAAGTCTTCTAGATCATGTTGCCACAATTGAAGATACTGTTTCTGCAGTTATTTTGGTCATTAGAACTCCACATACTAAACGCAAAACGTTCTTGATGTCTGGATACCTTTTTAGCTCTGTACAGCTGACCCTGCCAAAAGTGACATGTTGCCTGGCTTGATTCAATCATCCAGGATAAGTTTTTCGGCTAAAATTTGCCCTTACACCTTTCACAAAACAAGCGTATTAATTCTACTAACTGTAATGTGGATCTTACATAATCAATGTGACGGATTTCAAAGCAAGCATTGTAAATTCGTATAATTTATTTTTCCTTTTCTTGTTATCTGGCATATGCAAATCCTAACTTCTTTGTTTCGTAGCATTATTTACGACTGAACAGTATGACAAGCCTTAAGACCATAAATTTCAAAAATAACCACATATAAAACAGCACGCCCTGAGCTGCAACCTAAATGTTTATCCTTAAAAGCTAATGCTATAGTATACAGAACACTAACAGTAAGATCGCTCAGGGAAATGCCAGCCACTTCGTAGACACCAAAATTGCGAGTTTTTCAAACAGTGATTCAGCTAGTTGTAATTAGATTCTAGAGCGAGACCTATAACCGTCCTTTCTATGCTTGCCCAGAAAAGATGGTACACAGGAACGAGGCTATAACTGTCTTCCAGCTTCGAGTTGGAGGCATGAGGCGCAAATACAGAAGTTCACATTACAACTGTGTTGTAATCTATAATAAGGTGCATAAGCATTTAAGAAAAATGAGAACATTCAAAAAGTTTAAGTATGAAGCGAAATCGTTTTTATCATGTGAAGGAATATGTGTGTACGGATTATTACTCATAAACAAATACATTTTGGAAAAATCTATTAATGACATGTTATACATGACATTCAAGGGCACATTTATAAAATATTGGCTATTATACAGGGTGTCCCAGTTTCGACCTACATATCAAAGTTGGGATTTTTCAAAAAAATTTCTCTAATTTTATTGCATATTTTGATAAAACAATTCGAAAGAAAAAAATTAATATAACATACTATGGAGTTTTGGTAATTAGCTACTGAGATATAAGGTGTTTTGTCTAGAAATACCGCCTCACTTCAGCAACCCCTCAGTCCGCCATTTTGAAATTTGGAGTACTGAAATTTGTATCAAAAAAAAAACTTACCCACCCCAGCCTTTATCTTATTTGTTACTTTTTCGAATTTTAATTTTTGCTCATACAGGGTGGTCGAAAACGAGCATTGTACTTTTTCTCAAAAATTTCAAATGCACCACCCTGGGTATTTGTGGAAGTTTTAATTAACTTTTTATAAGCTTTTTTTTGGTATGAGGTTTAATTCAGATAAAATCAGTAGATTATGAGTTATTAAGCTTTTAATAGAACAACACACCAAAATTACGGGGACAAGAATCACATCCGTCCACACATGGATGGGTCACCCTGTAAAATTGATGAATTTTTATAACATAGATCCACCAATCTATGGATTTCTCTTGGTCAAATTTCTTATGACTGTTTTGTGCGTGTTCTCGTCATACCACAGAGAGGCTCTGGACCTATGAGGCGGTTGGCCGCACCCTGTGGGGCCCAGAACAATCTTACCTTGTTTTGGTTTTTCAGCTCTTTCACTAGTTTAGATGATGTTGATATCTTTATGGCTGCCTGACTGTCTGAGCAGATAGCAATCGACTGATCTGCAGTCTCATTCTTTATTAGCTGTCTTCCGCAGGCTTGTATGGTCGTTACTTCAGCTATATTACCTTATTGATATTATTAAAGCCATCGGAATCGATTCCTCCAATTCCCTTTGGGGTGACTCGTTCAGAACAGACCCCGCTTCTAATACGTTCACGCTAGGTTCAACTTATAAGCTTTCAGCATTCTAGCACAGTTACTTGATGTACTAAATTTCTTAAAAATATATTTAACAGACGCACAATTACTTTTATTATTTGCTCCATGGATCTGTTTTATGCCCCGGAGTGTTACAAGAAAACTAACAGTCACCTAAAATAACATTTAGAAACAGTGAACATGCCAAGATACAAGATACAGGATAAGATAATGCCAGAAGACATTAAGAAGTAACAGCGTATACAAGGGTTGCTTCAAAAATAATTTCAGGGACAAGGAATTTTTTTTTGGAAAAACTTCCTCGGATATCGACGGCCTCCTGTTTTGCTGTTTATCGTGGATGTCCGTGCGGTCATCAGAGCACTCTCACATACACACGCTTCCCTCTCAAGGGATGCACGAATTTCACATCCGTGGCGGTATTGCCGTTGAAGAGCTCCATTGCGCATGTCTGTCAGGCCGGTACTGAATAGATTTTTTCGCGAGATCCCGTAGTGAACCGGAGCGGGAACAGACGGAATTTCCCCTTCCTATCGAAGTTTTGACAGTTTCAAGTTACACCGGGAGTGGTTAGATGGCGCATGTTGCCCAAAATGTTTGCTTTGAACTCCTTGATAAACTTAGCTGCCTTGTTTGAATCTGAAATAAAAAGACCGATCGTTTTTTGTGCAATGTACATATATATATATATATATCAATAAAATCAATCATTTCCTATGACAAGTGCGGTTCATATATCTTCGATGACCTTCTCACTCGTCATTTAAAATCAGGTGGACGTGTCCCTCCATTTACGATTTAATAATTTAACTCAATTTTCGACACTGCGAAGACAAATTTTCAATTGAGATGCCTGAAATTGACATAAACCATATACTTTTTGCAGGTGGTATGGATGGAGCAGTTGACCTTGAAAAATGGTATTTACTGTACATTTGGAGACATGAAATTCTCGAGCTACATTCCTAACCCCAACTGTAGGATTTTCAAAGACAGCATCTAAAACATTTTCTTCAACTTCAGCTGTACGTACCGTTCTGAGAACTCAACTATGTCGGCCCATATTTTGAGCACAACTACCCAAAGTCCAAATGGTTTTTACTACTCAAAGTAAGGCTATAATTAATTCTTACCAGTTTCTCGTAATCGCTCATCGATTCGTTGGAAAGTCTTTGACTTAGGCAGATGCAGTGGCGACGCGTGACTCCTCCTAAGCTGTTACCAAAACGAGATGTGAAAAATCTTATTAAAAAAAGTTTAGGTTGAACCTCCCAAATATAAGTTTTTGCTTATTTTAGGTATTTTATTTAAACTTTTCTTGAATTAAGGTAAAATTTGCTGGACTGAGCGTCTGGGGCATTGATATACCTCATCGTCTTATGCTATGACTAATCTAAGCCTTCCAGAAAAGCAGTTGACGTTTCTAGATGTACTGAAAATGTTTGATCTTTTTTGGCAATTAATGTTAACCCAAAATGACCCCGAAATGGTAACTCTTGTTTGGCCAAAAAACATAAGGCATTAAATGTGCTGCCTAAAAGAGACAACTTTCGATTCTTGTTTTCCCAAACTGAATCAAATTGGCTGCACATCTCTCATGTAACGGAGAAATTTCATGTCTCCTCTTTAGAACTATTTAAACCGATGACACCGCTGCTGGTCCACCAATTTTTTTCTGTAGAAAACAGAAGACATCGCTAACAATACAATCTGTTTTTTTTGCAACCACATAACCAAGAGTTTCTACTATACTAACTTAATTTAAAATATCGAACTACTTTTTTTTATTCCTTTTTAAAATCATCTAAAATAGGTGTTTGTCTTCCATTTTCAATGATATCCTTTTTTTTCTTCAAAAGTATACAAGGAGAATGACTTTTCAAGTAGTTGATCGATTACGGAGGGAGACTCATCCATGTTTAATTGCACGCACACTACAGCCGGTAACCAAAACGGTTACTAACGAGTGACAACTGAGTAACCAAAACAAAAAATGATAACAAGCCCAGATAATAGTCGCAGCGGCCCACGCACTCGGGCGACCGCGATCAGACACGAGCCGGCTCCGATGGTCCCCGACAAGCCATCAAGTGTATATAGACAGTATAGGGCGCACTATTTTCGTGGAGTTAATTTGCTATTTATTGAATTACTATTACATATTGCTGTTGGTAAACAAATAAATGATATTATTTCATAGTACCTAGTCATAAAATATTTATTTTTAAGATTTTTAACTGTTACCAATGGTAACAATGGTTACATGGGCGCCACTGGGCAGGTGTCTATTAGGGAATCTGTCAGCGTACAATCTTCGTGATTTTAAAACATTACATCTTGTCAATCCGTACATTAAATGCATATCAGAATATCATAAAACGTATACTGCATGATGTTTAACATCTCATTGTCAACTTAAAATTATTCATGAGGTTTAAAGCAATATTATGACAAAAATTAGAAACCATAGCAACGCAACTCAGATATTATCCAAAGCAATTTGATTATTATGTTATAAACATGTTTTATCATCATGGTACAAATAATGCATTGGAACTTTTAAAAACAAATATCTCGAAAACTATTAACTTTAGAGACTTCTCACAAGTGAACCTTTTTTGTTATGGAAATACAAGAAAACAAGAATTTTCAGTCGGTTGTTGTATGCAGGGTGGCACAAAAAAGTTATGATGAGTTATTTACAGAAGTAGTGCTGTTTCAGTGGCGCCCTCTAGAAGTTTGGCCATAAAAAATAACGGATTCTTCTTCATACTAGAAAACCTCCCTATAGCGAGTTTTATGCCAAAATCTGGAAAACCTCTCAAGCAATAAGGAAAAATAGAAAATAAAATTGTCACAAGACCAGATCAGAATTAATTGTTGAAATGCCTCAAAATTTCAATAGATTAGGAGCTAACATGGGCATTTAATTGCACTATTACATAGCTATTTCGACAGATTCCCGAATAACTTGGGTGATTACAGCAAGGAACGAGGAGAAAGATTCCACCGGGATATTAGGATAATGGATGGGAGATAACAAGGCCGATGGGACCACCACATGATGGCAGATTACTGCTGGACCCCAGGCAAGCACTATCCTATGCTAAACCATGATAGAAAAGCCCACAGCAAAGTTATTTGCATCTTTACTTCCAAAGGCTACTTGCGAGGAAGTATTGTAATCGCGATAAATTTAGAACATGAGGTATTATGTTTCTTGGATGTTATATGACGTGTACGTCATGATTTTAGATAAATAAAATATACAGGGTGTCCCAGAAGTCGACGTCAAACAGGAAACGGGCCAAGTCGTAATAGAATATAAAAAACCTAAGTCGTGTACTTTTCAAATTACAGGCTTGCGTGGGAAGTGCAGAGTTAACTTACTTGACGCCATTTTCTTTGTTTTCCAAGTGAATACCAAATATTATTTTCCGTCTTTGTATCATTCCTGAGGATCTTAAAAAATATTTAACACATATTTTTATTTAGATTTTTTCAGTGATATCGTCTTAATGTCAAAAATTTTAATGAGTTTGAAAATTTTCCAGTATTCAATACACTATTATACAATTGCTTTCTGTTTCCCTGTATAGAAATAGCAAAACATGTAACACATCCGCTACTTATCAATATAAGCAATTGTTAGTTTCCTTCCGAACTGTTCTAAAGTTTTACAAATCGCCAGATGCTTGCTAGTTCAAGTAGAACAGTGATTTCTTATTGAGTTCCCGAACAAGAGTACAGAAGATTTGTCGATTTTGCCTTTCTTTTTTGTTTAGCTCCAGCTTCAAGTAAATTTATTTCAGGCATATAGGAAGCTACTGATAGATGGGAACATAATACTAGTCACGATATTATGATATATACATATATCAATCTACCCCCATCTGCTTATGTAAAATAATTCCCAAGGGCTTAAATATTGGACACAAATTCCAGAAAGAAATAAATTTTGCCTTGTGGTCCCCAACAGGTAGCATCTTTTGTCAAGATTATTTATATCCTATTTGCTAGTGTATTCCTCAACTGTCACGGTGATAAAGCAGCGAAATACTATACCGGATGTAACAAAAATAACTAAACAACTCTGTACTTTTCCAGGTAGGGTATTTTGAAAAAGTCAACTCTTAATAAAGCCCTAGATTTGACCTTGCGTCCCACCTTCAAGAGAAATTAAGACCAAGGTCACCTCTACAGAACAAATGAAATTCAAACATGTGAGCCTAGGGAAGGTTCCCAAAGGTTTAGTAGGATTTTTGATGAAAACAATTCTTCTTCAGTAATTCCTAACGAGCCTGTAGTCGACCTTGAATCTCACATTCAAGGTCATCTCAAGGTGAACTTTTATTTATCTGATACACCGGTAATGGAACATTTTACGTTCTAATATCATGCATTCCTTATTTACTGTTAGGACCTTGAACGTGTGACTCAAGGTCAAATTCAATGTCAATATTTAAATCCTTGTTAAGAGTTACTGAAAGTTTGATATTTTTTTATCAATACCCCTGATAAACTTATAGGGACTCTTCATATCCTCACACATTTGACCTTCAGAGGTGACCTTGATCTTAGATCTTAATACATTTCCGAATTTCCGATGACCGCTGTCCAAAAGGGGCTTTCTATGTAAAAAACAAATGTCGACCTCAAAATACCCTTGAAGGATGTGCACAGACATGGAGGCACTACACAATCATGATTTGATAAAAGTGGCATTACTATCTCTCTTGCTGTAAGAGTAATATCACACACATTATAACTTTCTTGCTTAGCGACTTAGTATTGTGCCTATTGGACACTAATGTTATATTTTCTTAATGATTTACTCGTTTTACCCCAGAAATTTACCCATAAAACATCGTTGGTCCTTCGTAAAGTTGGGTTTCTAGGGTCTACCCATAGGCAACCAGCGATGTTGTATGTAGGTAGGTGCGGTTGCGGAATTTTTCAGGGGTCTGCAAAAAGCCGTCCGTTCTATGATAAAGAAAAGATTCAGTTTGTTCATTCTCCTAAAAGGGTGATTACTACCAAATTAAATCGCTGTTTCTTACGTGGTATTGCAGTATGACTGACGATATATAGTTTTATTGCTCTTATTTTAGCTGTCCTTTACTCGAACAAACTTTGACCTAACGAGTTTGATGCGATTATATTTTAATATTATTTCATACGTAGCATTTTCCCTTCCAAGAATTTCGTACCGGAAACTTCTCCTGCCAGCAAGTTTCAAGTAAGTAGGAAAACTTTGTGGGTTTCACATATCTCATACCCCCCAAATCAATAAAACAGTCTTGTAGATATTTAGGTCAAATACACCCACTTTACTAAATAAAAAAATCCACATTAAATTGTAGGAGACTTTTTCCTGACAAACCGATGTTTTACAGATCAGCTGTGGCTTGCTGCCCTCTTAGGCAAGCTTTCATCTTATGGCCTCCCAGAGAAGCTTTGCAGCTATGTGGAGTAGTGAGGGTTTATCTTCATCCTACAGTATCAACGCGGGTGTTCCCCAGAGATCGATCTTGGCCCTAACACCGCTTTTTTATTCTATTGATGAAAATGCGGCATTGAAAGGAAATGAAAAGTAAAATGACCTGTGGTCCGAATTCTATTCCATCTTTCTTGCTTAGGGACTTTGCTTCTGTCTTTGCATGCCCGTCAACAAAAATACACAATATTATTTCGAAAACTAAACTCTATCTCGATATGTGACGTGAAGCAAGAATACGTTCAATTTTCAAAAATAGTGACAGAACTGCTGTAAAAAATCATAGACCAACTGCTTTGCTATGTAACTTTTACAAAGGTTTGGATGCCAGTATCATACACAAATATGTTAGTGTCAGTGAGAGTATATCGCCTTTTCAGCACGATTTTATGGTCCAGAACGACTAATCTAATCTGTTTTTCGCAATTTGCTTCTCAATGCCATTTATAGAGATATTAACAAGCATTCAATAGGTTGCACCATAATCTGCTCTACTAGCAACACATGATCTTATGGGATTTTCAAATGATGTAATTGACAGTAAATTTCGTCAGCAAAGATTTGGAATAGTCTTCTTTGTAACGCTTGAGCTCTAATCTTGTTCACAATTTTTACTACCAATTTCTTAACGACGTTTAGATTCAAAAGATGTCCACATAATGCTTGCTGATGGATAATGCAGTGCTAACATAGAAATTGCGGAAAACTTTCATCTGTACGACATAACCCCATGAGGCCCTTATCACGGCCCACCATAGCTGGAGCGCCATCGGTTGTCAAGCCTACCATTTTCGATATTGGAATTTTCTCAGAAGAAATAATATTTTTGAAAGGAGAAAACAGGTCCTGCTCTGAATAACACGGCCATCTGAGAAGTGTCAACGACATCTGTGGATCCATCCTGCTGCAGAGTGAAAAATAAGCACAGTTATCGAAGTCATTTCTTAACTGTAAAACTACATCATTGCTCATTACTTCTACTCGTATCATCACTTTATTAGCAAAAAGTTGCATAGACTTCATAGTAGACACTATCTCGTCTTTATTTCTATGTATGGCAAATAATGAAGCTGAAGCTTGTATAAACGCCTGTCTTCCCCGTTTCTTCTTTTGTTTAATTATCCGAGACACCTGGTAGGATGCTTCAGTTGCAGCCTTACTTTTGTCGATTGTTTATAAAAACATTGTATGTTGTCCAATTAACTGATTTTTTAATTGTTTCAGTATTGCCGTTCTGGTTGCAGAACGTAATGCGAGTCATTTTTAAAAATTTGAATGTACAGTTTTATGGTGCCTCTCGATATTCCTTTTTTTAGCAACGGAAACAGATGTATTACATAACAAACATACATTTTTGCCCTCAACTTCTGTATAAAAATATTGTTCGTTCTATTTCGAATGGAAACGGTATGTCTTCATCGTCTTATCACTACTCATAATGTTTTTATGTTTTTTCAAACTAAGCGCACTGTCGCCGCGGCTTCCGTTCAAAGTAATCGAGATCGTTCTCGAACCGATCGATCACCGCAGTGTTGCCGCTGCGTGTATTTATTATGAGAATTTACAAAATTTACGGAAGCTTTTATGATTTTTACTCCTTTTTAAAATATGTTGCGAGCCACCAGCATAGCCTTTGCGAGCTACCGGTATCACTTCTTTTTATTATCTTTATCAACGACATTGCTGACGTCATTGGCTGCAACTTTCTGTTATATTCCATATAGGCAGCAGCGGTGGCCGCAGTAGTAGACTCGGTCTCCTGAACAGTCGCCGTGCGCTGTGCGGGTTCGAATCCCGCCCCAGGAGAAATTTTCCTCTTGGCTATGGATGTTGTGATTGTCCATAGGTGGTAGACGGTCTCTGACTGTCGAACGCGGAGGTATCACCCGGCGGATCTCGTAGGCGGAGCAAGAATGTGTGCATGTTGTTGAGTCCGTGTGACGTCCCCCTTTTCCCCTGTATCCCCCTATAGCTCCTCGGTACCCAATGGCTGTTAAAGGCCTTAGGCCTTCGTAGTAGTTAGAGTATAAAAAAAGGGAATTGAAAGACCTTTAAAATAAAGTATTACTCGACCCCCTCTTTCCATTTTAGGCAGCAGCGGTGGCCGCAATAGTAGACTCTTCGGTCTCCTGATCAGTCGCCGTGCGCTGTGCGGGTTCGAGTCCCGTCCCAGGAGAAATTTTCCTCTTGGCTATGGATGTTGTGATTGTCCGTAGGTGGTAGACGGTCTCTGACTGTCGAACGCGGAGGTATCACCCGGCGGATCTCGTAGGCGGAGCAAGAATGTGTGCATGTTGTTGAGTCCGTGTGACGTCCCCCTTTTCCCCTGTATCCCCCTATAGCTCCTCGGTACCCAATGGGTGTTAAAGGCCTTAGACCTTCGTGGTAGTTGGAGTATAAAAAAAAGGGAATTGAAAGACCTTTAAAGTAAGGTATTACTCGACCCCCCCTTTCCATTTTAGGCAGCAGCGGTGGCCGCAGTAGTAGACTCGGTCTCCTGAACAGTCGCCGTGCGCTGTGCGGGTTCGAATCTCGCCCAGGAGAAATTTTCCTCTTGGCTATGGATGTTGTGATTGTCCATAGGTGGTAGACGGTTTCTGACTGTCGAACGCGGAGGTATCACCCGGCGGATCTCGTAGGCGGAGCAAGAATGTGTGCATGTTGTTGAGTCCGTGTGACATCCCCCTTTTCCCCTATAGCTCCTCGGTACCCTATGGGTGTTAAAGGCCTTAGGCCTTCGTGGTAGTTGGAGTATAAAAAAAATCTCGTGTCACCAGCAGCACTGACTGCCAACATCACCAAAATAATCTTAACCGGGTAATAATTTGGTGTGATAATAATGACCTAAACTAACTAAACATGAATGCATCTAAGTGTACCAGCATAAGGTTTTCTAGAAACCAACGTCCGATAGAATATCTGTATAAGGTTAATCAAACAACAATGCCAAAGATAAGACAATTTACAGATCTAGGAGACATCTTTGAGAAAACTTTCAGCTTCAATCCGAATTTCAATAATGAGCCACAACAACATCACTATGACAATATTCACATTATCTCGAAACTAAAGCAATCATAAAATCTATCTTCGTTCTCGTTTGCTCCAATTAGGTTAGTTATCCTTCATAATGATATTTGCTAACATCAAAATGATATTTACAGCAGTATAATAATATTTCAGAAAGAGGTAATTCTATCGTCGATGTCCCAGTTCATTACTTCCTTCTAATTTTTCTTTGTTTTGGCACAGGTAAACATATTTCTCGGGGGCTGATCTGCCTGTATTCGTACACCTAGGTACATTACAGTGTATGTAGGTCAATGGCTTGACCCAAGCAACGTTTGTAAAAGCCCCTCGCTTTGTGGTAGTGATGGTAGCTGGTGTCATGTGACGTCATCACTCAGTCTCACGCTCGAACAAAATGATTCTCCTAATAAGAATCTTCTGGGTAGTGTAACTGTAAATTTTTATGATATTCAAAAATATGTTCCAGTGCTGTACTTCATTTCACTAAGGGTGCATTTCACCAGGATTGTCAAATCAACAGTCCGTTATTCTCCACCTATAGGGTAACAGTCCGTCAAATACAGCGAATGAGCTTTAAGTTCCAATCAACAAATTTTAGCAACCAATAGCTATGAAATGTTGGAAACAAGATACTGTCAAAGTATGAGATGACAGCTTGTCATTGGAACATCACCAGCTTATTGAATATTAAGAAATTACATATGATTTAGTCAAAATTTAAAAAAGTGTTCGATTTTTGAATAAAATTCATGTTTTTATTTAATATTGTCAATTGTGCATTCATGTTTATATTATTTTCTTCAATTGGTATGCGATTTTACTGATTTAACATCACCTACCGTACTTTTTTTCCTATAAACCTCTTGCAGATAGCCATTAGGTGGCTACTTGATCACAGCCTCTACCAAAAATGTCATAGATTTTTCCATTATAGCACCGTTGATTGATTTTCCCACAAAATCATTCAGGATTTCTGATATCCATAAATCCATAAAGTCAAATATTTTTTGGTTGTTCAGGAACTGAGCAATACTATACCGGGTGACTTTGAAGTTGAGTCAATTTTCAGATAATGATTGTAGAAGGAAGATAAACCAAAATATGTGTATAAAAATAAAAAAAAAATTAAAAAAAATGTTACCTTGTTTTATGAGGTATCCTCCCGACAAGTATTTCAGTGCGGACCTGTATTTGATCGTGCGGTCTTGGAGCACCGGCATGCCCTCCCCTGTAAGGTCTTAAGTCACCTGATTCACGAGCCCTTTGTACTACATTGGTTGCACTCGATTGGGAAACCGATCCGCATAAATCCGTGATGCCGCGTAAATAAGAATCATGTCCACAAGTTCAGCATTTTCGTAAACATGTGCCATTTTTGATTTCGTTTGAGCCACGCAACAGACACCACTATTCACTCACGCGTTACCGACTGACACTGTCTGTATACAACTGAATAAAATAATTGTAAAAACATCGTTCCAAATTCTTTCGCTTTTTTGTTTCCGATGCGATGAACCGATAAAGCGGATTATATCCGTTGTTGCCAAACACGAGCACATAATATTATTATTGAGACAGGGCGGTACTCAAACTTCCAAAGGGCTATAACTTTGTTACTTTAATTTTATCAGAAAAATGGTAAAGGAGAAAAACATTTCTTTTGATCAGATCTACTCACTGTTAAAATAAATGACTCAACTTCGAAGTCACCCTATATATACAGCGACTAAGAAATACCCAAATATATATCGTAAAGCTACCGGCAAACTTAAAACCTGCAAAAAAATATAATTTGCATTATTTTTCTTGTTTCACTGAGTACACATTCTAGGTTATATTTATATTAGACATTATTTGAATAACAGCTGATTATTACATTTGAAAATTCCCCAACGAGTGACACATCTGTGGGATCCGTCAACCCTTGGTCCCAGTAGCGTAAGCTCCGCCAACTGTTGAAATATACTCTACTATGAAAATCGTTGTACAACACTTGAAAAAATGCAAATGAAAATTTAAAATTGTTTCCATGACGCCGCAAAATAGCTCCGTCAGTACCTATATACATCTTGACAGTAGGGATGTTCGATACCCGATATTTTGGATCGATTTTTTTATATACGACACTTGGGTGTATCGATACATTTCACGAGTATCGTCATCTTTCCATCCGGACTGTCTCAGAAAGAGTGACTAACTTCAGATTACTTTTCTTCTTTGTTTCCTTCCGCTGGATAGCGATAATTTTATTCCAATATTTTAGAGTACCGATAATTCCTAAAACGATGAGAGTCGATACATATCGATACTTTTCGTGGATCTAAACATCCCTAATCTTGACAGCTTGTCGTTCTTGTCAACTGGGCTGCAGGGTGCCGTGTTGCCTTTACTATCTTAAATTTTGCTGAAATCTTATGACAAATAAAAGCTTCAAATGAAATATTGACGAATATGAACGGATATGCATAGAATGCCCATTACAATAACAGACGTTTTTCATGACTTAAGGGTCCTTGATCTACCACTGATCTTGGGACGGCATTTACCTTATATCGAATTCAACGACACTATTTACCGATTGCGTTTTTTTTTGCCGGTTCGGCAACACTGCAGATATGCAGATCACTTTAAAAGCAATTGATATCCCAGACATGTTATAATTGAAATAAAAAGAAAATATAACAATGTTTGGAGGTATATGTTCATAAATAGGTATTTTTGATCCTGACTCAAATATCTAGACGATGAATAATAGGTGGATGCGGATATTTTTACAACTATCGATGTTTTAGGACCCAGAAATGCAGAATGTGCTGTTTGTTTACATTTGGTGTGGATTTTTAGATAATAAATTGGCAAAAATTGTTTTTGATGTAACAAAGATGATGAACCAGTTGGAAAATCGACCGATTACTTCTCTCATTTTCACTGGTCCATTTAAATAACTGACCGTCTTTTATAAAATGATAAAAATTTGAAATTCTATAAAAGTTATCCTAATTCTAAAGCACAAAGACATAATATTACATCTACAATGTACCCTTATTTATAAGGCAACCGTTTTTCCACGACTTTATTCAGCATTTCAATAGAAATCAGTTCAGATATTCAGAGAGCTTTGACAGCTTCCGTCAAATTGCATATCGATAAGATCTTTTCCTATTGGTCCAAAGGACCGTTAAATATCAATGTTCGTGGAATTGGCCCTTAGACTATGATTCTACATGTGTTTCAAAAAAATACGAAACTTCATCATTGAATTGATTAGGACCACGTTACCATAGCTTTGACCAATTGAATGAATTTTTAAGCATTTTTGTGGCAACATAATATTCATATCCAAGTATAAAAGAAAAGAAAGAGAAAGAAAATTCTAAATCGTAATATTGAAGCAGTTCCCAAAATATCTTGTCGGTAGGTAGAGAAGGAATTTATTTAGTTATCCTCCCTTCAATCTATTCGTCTGCTGACCAGTCAGGAAATATTAGGTTAGCAGGAACGTTTTCTTACCAATGCACATGCTTGTCCATATGTCCATTAAACTGAGGGACTCAAGGCTAAAACAATTATTGGGCTTTCGGACTACGTCGAAACTCTATTAGGTCGAGGGGCCAGATGTTATACAATGTTCTGATATAGAAGAGCTATCAATGCTAACTAACGAATTCGTTTTAGGTAGAACGATTCAAGGATTTGTTTGTATCTCAATTCTCATAGTCTGTAGTAAGGTGGATGCTTCCATCCGTAAGCATCACACCACGTAATTTTGGCGTCAGGCAGTGTAATCTTAATATATACACTTCTAATCAATTCAAATTCGTTGGTGGTAACGCAAAAAACTTCACTGCAACCATAGTAAACATATAACGTACGGACACACCCAAATACCAGGAACAAATTAATTTTTCAAGCGGAAACCCTCAATCTTGATCCCAGCTCTACAAAGGGAAAACATTATTTTCAAAGGTTTAATTAACCACACCCGGAGATTATATCAAGGTCAGATGATTTATTTGTGAGGCTGTCTCTCCTTCAGTGGCCGAACAGTATCCTGTCTTGCCTTTACTGACCGGAAATGGTCTTAACGCAGTATCTTGAAGAATCATTCCAAGATGTCTTTTTTCACTTGCAAAGATTACACAAGTCGACATAAATTGGGTAACGTCGATGAGAGTACGTATTTTGCGTTTCATTTAGGAATTTATTAAAATGCTTTTTCCCAGCAAAGGCCTAGCACGTCCCATTTGAAGTACCTGCTTTTTTTATAATGCCATCTTTGAAATCATTGTTACCTGCCTTAGGATCGGAACGTACAACAAGACCGCAGAAGGGTTATTATCACAGTATTATACCAAGCTGTAAGAGTTTTATTGTTTTCTGCAGTTTAGTTGGTTTCTGTCTCGTGTACAGTGCAGTCATATGTTTAAGTGGATTTTGATATAACATGGCAAGTTTGAGTCGTCGATGTTGCAAAAATCCACTTGATAAGTCTTGTTATACAGGGTGACTTTGAAGTTGAGTCATTAATTTTCAGATAATGATTGTAGAAGGAAGATAAACCAAAATATGTGTGTAAAAATAAAAAAAAAATAAAAAAAAATGTTACCTTGTTTTATAAAGTATCCTCCCGACAAGTATTTCAGTGCGGACCTGTGCGCCCAAAAGCATGTCACAAAAACTGTTCGAAATGATTTCCGTTTTGCTCGACGCACAGCTGGGCGCGTCTTAGCCATGTCTCTTTACAAGCACGCAATAAAATCACTGGTTGATTTCTGATCACTGTACTCATTTCCTCAATTCGAGCACGTAATTCTTCGCGTGTATTAACCGGTGTTTTATACACTAGAGTTTTTAGCCAACCCCACAAACAAAAGTCTAAAGGATCTAAGTCCGGAGACCTTGGCGGCCAAGGTACAAAACCGCCACGGCCGATCCAACGATTATTAAATTGTCTATTTAAAAATTCACGCACATTTCTTGCATAATGGGGTGGTGCCCCATCTTGTAAAAACCACATGTTTTGTCTAATATTTAAAGGCACATCTTCCAGTAAACCAGGCAAATTGTGTTGCAAGAAATCAAAATAATTTTCACCAGTTAAGCGATTTGGTAATTCAAAAGGCCCCACTAAAATTCCATTAACAATTCCCGCCCACAGGTTGATTGGTTCAAATCGCTGTTGAAAATTGGTTTCCCTTATTTCATGGGGATTTTCAATAGCCCAAACGTGAGAATTACGTGAATTAATAATTCCGTTTCTAGTAAAGAGGGCTTCATCACTCACTAAAATTTGATTTAAAAAATTGTCATCATTTTGATGTTTATTTAAAAGCCAATTGCAAAAGTCAACCCTTTGTTCATGATCTTCCGGTTGTAAGGCCTGCACTTTTTGTATGTGAAACGGATAGAACTGATTTTCACGTAGAGTTTTCCAAGTTTTATATTGACTAATCGCCAATTGAGTTGAAATTTGTCGGGTGCTTACTGTTGGATCATCACTTACTAATTCTAAAATTTGTTCTTCTAGTTCTATTTGATCGTGTGGTCTTGGAGCACCGGCATGATCTCCTCTGTGAGGTCTTAAGTCACCTGATTCACGAGCTCTTTGCACTACATTAACAAAGGCACGAGGGGTTGGTTGCACTCGATTGGGAAACCGATCCGCATAGATCCGTGATGCCTCGGCAGCATTTTGTAAAGACTCCCCGTAAATAAGAACCATGTCCACAAGTTCAGCATTTTCGTAAACATGTGCCATTTTTGATTTGAGCCTCGCAACAGACACGACAATTCACTTACGCGTTACCGACTACCGACTGATACTGACTGTATACAACTGAAGAAACTAATTGTAAAAATATCGTTCCAAATTCTTTCGCTTTTTTGTTTCCGATGCGATGAACGGATAAGGCGGATTATATCTGTTGTTGCCAAACACGAGAACATAATATAATTATTGAGACAGGGCGGTACTCAAACTTCCAAAGGGATATAACTTTGTTACTTTAATTTTACCAGAAAAATGGTAAAGGAAAAAAACATTTCTTTTGATCAGATCTACTCACTGTTAAAATAAATGACTCAACTTCGAAGTCACCCTGTATATGTGAACGATTCATTATAAAGACGCAAGCTGGATCTATATTTAAGGAAGTCAAACAAGCCTATCCTTTATATTTTAAGTGCCAAATTGGGGATCAAGATAAAAGTTGGGCTCTTCATGTTAGTTGTGTGAGTTGTCACGTAAATTTACTGCAGTGGATGTATCGCAAGAAAAATTCTATGCCGTTTGCTGTTGCTACAGTGTAGAGAACCTACTGACCATATAAGTGGCCAGTTCCTCATTGTCAGGAACTATCGGTACCGATAGCGCCTTTAAGCCTTGGACATCGTGTCTCCCGGTGATTTTAATTCTTCATCAGAATCTGATCCACAACTTCCTGAGAACAGCAGTTGTGATCCAACATTTCTACCAACTGCTACCAGTGAACCTCACCTTATAACTCAGAATGAATTAAGTGACTTGGTACGTGACCTAAGATTGTCAAAACAATTATAGGAACTTCTTTTTTCCAGACTTCAACAATGGAACTTGTTAGATAGAAAGCAAGTGTATCATTTTACCGAGAACTGAATGTAACATTATCAAGATTTTTTAAGATGGAAGGGTCGCTATAACTATATAAAATCGTGTTAGGTATGAACAGTATCAGTGGGATATCTTTGGAGATTTAAAAGACATAGGTATATTCAAGGACTTCAAGCGGGTTTTACAAAGTATTTCTGCTTTTTGGGTCTATGGGACAGTAGGGCAACAAAAAACACTACAGTAAAATGGATTGGCCTCATAGAGCTTCTTTTGAACCTGGTACTTCAAATATTAAATATGCCCTCCTCCACCCAAAAAAGTTGCTGCTACCGCCTCTCGACTAACGAAACACTTTTTCAACACGATGGATAAAGGCGGTAGGGGTTTCCAGTACCTAAGTGAAATATGTCCTCAACTCAGTGATGCAAAATTAAAAGAAGGCATATTTATTGGACCTCAGATAAGGAAGCTCCTAGATGATCTCCGTTTTCGTGAACAATTAAATGAAAAGGAATTGGCAGCTTGGACGTGTTTTGTACGTGTAGCGAAAGGATTTTTGCGCAACAAGAATGATGAACGCTATAAAAGCCTCACAGATGAACTGTTGAAAACCTATGAATTACTAAGGTGTCGGATGTCTCAAAAAATACATGTTCTGCACTCCCGTTCCTTATAACAAAAAAACTGTACGTGCTACAATAATTAGCATATCATTTTCGGACTTAGAACACTAAAATACTTCGAACAAACCTATTTTCATCAATATTACTTTACAAATATTTAAATTTGTTGACCAGTGTATCGTTCGCTTCGGTCTAATCCACGAGAATATGTCATTTGATCTTGAAATAACCTCCCGGTGTGATTTTACCTCCGTTAACTTAACCTTTGAACATTAAGTTTTTTTCCATTTTCAGCGCTCGGATGAAAATTGAAAGTTTGTGTGAAAAAATCAATGTGACCTTGGATTGAGCTCCAAGGTCATCGCCAATGTTAGAATAAAAGTCACAAATAGATGTGCTGTTAGGTGGCTTGCATTTTCACATTAAAAGTTCTTTGTTTTTCTAAATTGACAACATTCCATGAAAGAGCAACAATTGACCTGGAAATAACCTCTAGATGTAATTTTGACCCCTACGATATTCATACCGTTGAAAAGGAATTTCTTTTGGCTCTCTATCTCTGTAATAAAGAATGGGGGTTCCTTTGGGAAAAGTCAAATTGTCCTTGGAATGACCTATGAAGGTAAGTATCAAGGTTACCAGTAGATGCAATATTTAATTTCCTACAGCTATGCAAATGATTCAAGAGAGTTCAAACTTGTACTGAAGGCGGATCACATGGGTTGGAGGGGAGGCCAGGCCCCTCCAAGCCAGGCGCCTCCAGTGTTGCCAGATCAAACGCAACGTTGCCAGTCTCATCAATTTACAGACCTCGTATATCTTCACAAGATGGCGGAGGAATAAGTAAAAAACAAACCAAAAACTAAAGCAAACAAGCTTAGTTTTCTTGTGTTTTTCAAATCATAAACAACTCAGATAAAAAATCGCAATTTGACATAAGGAATTCGAATCTGACAGGTGGAGTTATGAAATGGGGGCGTGGAGTATAACCTCCGTCAGACAGAATATTTCCTGTCTAGTCTTTAACGTATAAAATAAATTTGATCACCTCAGCACTTTTTCTGGCTCCCTAGAGACCCTATAGCAGTAAAAGGAGAGGAAACCTTAGAAATATATTTGCTCAGTTCAGGGAAACTCATCTCGGGATATCCGTTTAATATTTTGTCTCAATACTTGGGTGATATAGTGTCTGCGAACTATTTGCCAACTTTTTATTAACTTTTGAAAGTGACTCCCTGGAAAGTGAGAGAAGAGGGAAACTTAGACGATTTTTCCAGATGGCCACGTGGATTGGTTGGGATCGTTTATCAATTAAAACTTATTAAATCCTTTTCATCCCTCTTTGCACCGAAGTAATCTTCATAGTACAGATGTGTAAACACTGCACATACCTAAGATTGATTACCACTAATAGTACAGGATATGGAACACAAAAATTAATGCTACAAATTCCTAGTGAAATATGTGCAAAAGTTCTCCCAAAAAAAATCCCAGGATGTAAACTATCAAATCACTTTACCAAGTTTAGGTTTCTGTCGAACACCCAATCAATTTGGACAATATTGAAACGGCTTATTTTGAAGTCAAACAAGAATAAGTTCGTTTCAGCTACAGAATGAGAATTCTCAAAAATATCATTGCTGCTAAGAAGGTGTATCCAGAAAGCGTTTGTTGGAATATATCAATACCTCTCAAAAAACTTATTTCTATATCTATATATGCTGCAGGCAGCAGCGGTGGCCGCAGTAGTAGACTCTTCGGTCTCCTGATCAGTCGCCGTGCGCTGTGCGGGTTCGAGTCCCGTCCCAGGAGAAATTTTTCTCTTAGCTATGGTTTGTCCGTAGGTGGTAGACGGTCTCTGACTATCGAACGCGGAGGTACCACCCGGCGGATCTCGTAGGCGGAGCCAGAATGTGTGCATGTCGCATGCACACGTGTTCCCTCGCCAGAGTCCGTGTGGCGTTCCCCCTTTCCCATGTATCCCCCTATAGCCCCACGGTACCCAATGGGTGCTTGGGCCTTAGGCCTTCGTGGTAGTTGAAGTATAAAAAAAAAAGAATGAGAATTCTCAAAAATATCATTTTTGAGCCATTATTGTGCAATTATGGTCCATTCCCAGTGATCTAAATAAGGTGTTTTCTATGAACACCACCATGTGTGTCGAACTGTACAGTGTGGTTTAAAGAGTTACTCATCAAAAACTGATTTCCAGTATAGTTTTTTGGCAGATTCCCGTTGGACGTTTATTTATGCACGAGAGATACATTCGTCATCATCTTAGTCTGGAACATCCTGTATAAATACAACTAAAGCGTCATAGAGAGTGTAAACGTGTTTAAACGGCAACAATGGCTTGGTGTTGCCCGTGTGCGACCTGATAAAACAGGCAGCAAGAGTCACACAAATATTTTCATCGTTATTAGAATCACCCTGTAGGTATACAAAGCATTGATCAAAACAATGAGGGTCCATAAGGGGGTGTTTCGGCCCTAAAAGTAACTCAAAGTTGATTTCTTTCTATTATAGTGCTTAGATTGTTTTTTAAGGCCCAAGGTTCTCATTTTGATATTTTTGACCTTTTAGCTTTTGAAAAACAATTCCTAAGATAAAAGGAATGCATTTTCAGGGTCGAACTCGCTTATGGATGAGAATCCTTTAACAGATATAATCAAGAGTGTACGGGAACGCGATATCCACTTTAACCAAACGTTTCGCAAACACGGTTCAAATATTTTCAGCCAAAAACAGTTTTTGCTGACGATCTATAAAACTCGCAGAGCGACGTCTTGTTTTATTTCCTTTCTTTTTCTGTTTAGGGCTATATATTTCCCGTACAACTCGGCCCCTTTTCTGCGTTTTAACTTCAAAAAAACACCTGGCGACTCGTTCTGCGCTTTATTTCAACAGATGCTTTCCCGAACAGTTTCTAGCAGAAAGTGGTGTTCCACTTAAATTTTAACCTATAACAGTGGAAAATTTTCCGAAGTGTTTTTATTCGCTGTCGTTTGAACTTAGTAAGTTGATTACGGGAATAACACTGGTTTTTGTCTAGCAACTCTAGTTTTGGTTTACACACTTTATTTTAAATGGTTATTGTTACTGATGAGACAGGCAGGCCAGGTTTTATTTGAGCCTTGTATAGTGTGAGGAGGTCATGTGGTGAAAAGCACTTCTAAGCCCTAAACGAACCTAGCCTGGCATTTTTCCCAACAGTTGGCACTATTGACAAGATGTCTTCGTAGCAGATCAAGTCCTCGGTGATCTGAACTCCGACCAGCCGAAATGCACGGCTCTTTGGCAGAACTCAGCCATTCATCAAAACCGGATGAGCACTAGGATGCTTTTTGTTCGTCAAGATCGGGTACTATGTTTTGGAAGCATTAAACTGTACAAGATTGTTGTGTCCTCAAGCAGTGATAACCTTCAGGTCTCTCGTCAGAGTCGCAGTTGCCGCTAGTATTCTTTTTCCAAGCTTAGCGCCAGAGATCGGCTTGTCGCTCTGAATTCCTGCATGTACAGTGCTGTCATCCGCAAAGCTGTGGATTGGGTTGATCGTACAGGAAAGGAGGTCGTTTATATGTAAAAAAAAAGTGTGGAGCCAAGGCTGATCCCTGGGGAACACCCGCGTTGACGTTGTGGGATGAATAGGAGAACCCAAGGTAAACTACTGTGTTTTGAAAGTATTAAACTGTACAGGATTGTTGTGTCCTCAAGCAGTGATAACCTTCAGGTCTCTCGTCAGAGACGTAGTTGCCGCTAGTCATCTTTTTCCATGCTTAGCGTCAGATATCGGCTTGTCGCTCTCAATTCCTGCATGTACAGTGTTGTCATCAGCAAAGCTGTGGATTGGGTTGATCGTACAGGAAACTAGGTCCTTGATATGTAAAAGGAAAAGTGCGGACCCAAGGCTAATCCCTGGGGAACACCCGCGTTGACGTTGTGGGACCGTCAATTACGACGGATATCTTGCGGCCCGAGAGAAAGTTAGCCCCACCCATCTGCAAAGCTTTTCTGGGAGGCCATATGATGAAAGTTTGCATAAGAGGGCAGCGTGCCACAGCTGATCGAATGCTTTCGTGATATCATGAGCAACGACATGAGCCTCATAATAGGCCTGGCTGAGTCTGTAATTGCGTGAAGTAAGCTCTCCTGTGAATCGCTGTTTTTTTCGTCTTGTCGCTCTCGAGCGGCAAATTTTACTGGCCGACTACGAGCGATAAGGTATGCTATTTCGGTGGGTTGACGGGAAAGATATTGACAACGGCATTTGCTTTTTATTACGGTAAAAAATGCCGAGAAAATGAGGACGGTAAATAAGAAAAAATGCAAATACAGGCTGCTGCATGATTCCTTGGAATCGACTCCGTTCACGGAATATTTCCTCGGGACTATAAAATTCGCGCTCTCAAAGCCCTTATTTAATCAGTCCGAAAAGAGCGGAAACGTTTTTGTAAAAAAACTGCGAGAAGCGTTTATCTATATAAAAACCCTAAAAGAGACGTTTACCCCGGAAAAGTTCCCAATGAAGGAAGCTTCCGACCGTTTCCTGCTAAGTAATAGTTACGATAAAATATCGATTGAGGAGATTCGCCTCAAACAGAAACGTATTTCTTTATATTTTATATAGAACATGTCGCAGTTGAAGCATCCGCAAATGTACACATTCCCAGTAGGTCTGATCATTTGCTAAATTTAAGGAAGTAGTCACAAACCTCTCGCGAATAAAAGTTTAATCATACTAGAAGAAAATACTCCTTGTTTGCGAAATAATTGTAAAGTCTGGTTCTATTGCTGCAAGTTGTTCAAGGGGGTATTTAAAATATGGACGCATGAAGTGGGTACACCAATTTTTGGGGAAAAACTTTTTTTTGACAACAAAGAGTGAGAAAACGTGTTTTTTGGAATTCAATAGAAAGTCTTGGCAGTAACCAAAAAACTCTTCGAATAAGATTTTTAGGCGTTTATTAGACCTACAGAATGAGGCCACACGTAAAGAGATCCGACAAATGGTAAAAGACCGAGGCAAAATGCCGGTTTTGGCACTTGCTGCTGATGCAGCGATAATTTCACACAGCTACTTGAAATTCTTCAAATCCGTAGGCTTCATTCTTCTCGAATTGGAGTCGATTGGTCAAGTAGTTTTTGAGAAATTCTAATTGTTTATCCCAAAACACCTGTCCTCCCGCCATCAATAGCAGTTTGCTGAGCAATATACAGGGTTAGTACAGAGGGCGTTTTATAGCAAAATACTCGAATTTACCTTGCCGACATAAATCACAAAACATTCTGAATGCCTACTGTTTTTTCGCTTTCTGGAGTTTATTTTCCAACATTTTGGACTCGCAGTCGCTTTAATCGTACGAGATTTCAAAAACCGACGTATACGAGCCCCCTCCCACTTCAGCTCTATGGACAAACACCTTCATAACAATCCATCTTTAACCAATTTAAATCTTTAATCTTCGAAGAGGCATGACTATATTTACGAAGTCCAAACACAAACCTACAGCAGCTATTTTTAATTTTTTGTAACCTATACCGATTCGACGAATCCAAATAAGAATAGAATAAAATCAGATAATGTTGCAAAGATGACAGGATCAATCTTTAAACTAATTTTTTCCTAGTCTTAAATTTCGAAATGAACCGGCTGGAGTATAAAAGTTTTAATTTGGCATACGTTTATTGAGATAGGTAACCGTTGTGTCTATCAAACAAGTTAGAGTCCAAGGTAACACCCAGGTTTTTAGAATGTTCTCGTTATTTATAATGAGTACAATTTATGTTATTATACATGTGTTTTGGAGAAAAAAGCATAGTTGAACTCTTTTCAGGATTGATCCTGAGACATTGCTTTTTACAAAAATCCGTAATATTGATTAGGTCAGTATTAATTTTAAACGACACTTCATTTAAATGAGTATATTTGAAGTAAAATGATAATTGTGTGTCATGAGCATACGTTTGTATAGAACAAAATTCCACACATGAGTCTATAGTCAACGCCAAACAAAGTGGCGTGCACGTCATCAAGATGGGTGTGTTGAAAAATTTACATTGTTGCCAAACTTTTTGTAAAATAATAAAATTTATTATTTACATATCTAGGTTTATAAGCAATATTAACCTCAAATGAGAACAAAAATAATAGTATTATAAAATTATAGATCTGTACTTGCATAATCATTAAGTATGACAATTATTGATCAGATGACACTATGAAACTACCATATTTAATTGATAGCTTAAAGGTACTGAATAAAAATCCAAATGGGGTCCTCCAAATTTTATGCATGGTATTTATTTTACAGAATTCATACAGAAAAATGCATTCTAAAATTAGGTAAGCTACTGGTGTAAGCTTTTTCTGTACAATAAAGTTAGTCGGAGTTTCTTTCTTCAGCGCTGTCTGAATCTGAATCTTCATCACTCTCAAAGTTGATTATTAAAGGTTCGATGTCTGGTCGATCAAAAATTCGTTCTCTTTCATACCATTTAAAAATTTCTTGCTCAGTATGTCGAACACTATTTTTCCACATGTCTGGGGTAACCGTTTGTAGAGCCTCGTTCCACATATCCAAACAGTCTTTTTCACTGTTACCATCTCTACCAATATGTCTGTTATAGTAACCTTTTGCTATGCCCCAAATTAACTCAATAGGGTTAAATATACAATGGTAAGGAGGCAGACGAAGAACTTTGTGCCCATGTTGTTCCGCCAATTCATCAATCACGTATATTTTAGGTGGTTTGTTTCTAAAAAAGCAGTTATTTTAAGAATAGGAATAAACAAAAGAAATATAAACTGTCGACCAAAATATATATAATTAAGAAGCATTATGTACCGAGCAACAATACTCAATAGCTCTGTTTTAAACATTGTGTTTAAAAATGGTATGTTTTGATTTGTCAACCAGTCTTGGATATTTTTTTTTGTCCATGCATTGTTGGGCACTTTGTTCAATATCATGCTGTGATAAGGGGCGTTATCCAGTATAATCATAGATGGACTCTCCAATTTTTCTAATAACTGATGTTGAAACCATTTCAAAAAATTGTCCTGGTTCATCTCTCCATGGTAATCGCTCAATTTTGTTTTCGAAGAAAATATCGCTTCACTACCCTCAATAAACCCATTTTCATTTCCAGCATGTAATATAATGTATCTAAAATATATTAGTTTTAAATTTTATAGTGCAAATTGTGTAAAAGTACATACCTTTTACCATCTGTTTTAATAGCCTTCACACTTTTTTGGTTTCCATTTTGCCAAGAGCGACCTATGGTCCCATTTTGAAATATCCAAGTTTCATCGAGGAAGACAAACTGGTATAAGGCCTCAACCTTGGCTTGATTGTATTGCCTTAGAAATTCCACCCTTTTCAAAGCTATACCTGGTAGTTCCATGAGCCCTCGTCGCGGATTGTCCTTAAGCCACTTAAATCCAAGATCTCTAAGCAACCGCCTTAAAGACGTGGCACTACCATCAAATAATGCCCTATCTCTTAATCGAGACCATAAAGTTTGTATCGTAACTTGTTCTTCTGAAACCATGTGTAATATGACATTATAATTTAGTTAACAAATTAATGCAAATTTCTGATAAGTTATTATAATAAGATCTTACTTTTGTGATACATATTATAGATCACTTCTCGAATGGCACTTGTATCCAATGTCGCTGTGTTGGTTACACGTTTAATATAACTCCGCTTTTTCTTGGGCGATTCTAAATTTGCATCACTTTTCTCACCCTCGGAAATACGACTAACTGTCCTTAAACTAATTTTTAAAGCAGCAGCAACACGCTACAAAAAAATGAAATAAAATTTCACTATTATTAATATACATTACATATAATTATTAGTAACCTACCTCTTGAACAGCATTTAAAGGCAACAAAGGCCCGTTGTTGTCCCTTTCTTGCTCAAAGTAGTGCATTAACGAGGCCACGAGTTCCTTACACCGACTATTTAACTGTTTGGGCATCTTTATATACCAAAATTGCCTTTATCTACTCGTAAAATGAATAATTTTGTTTTGAAACAAACAGTTGTTGATTTACAGCATGCGGGGCCAAAGGATTTATAAAGATTTGAAATGCCAAAAATTGATTCAGTGTCAAAATTAATACAAATGTCAGTTCCCAGTTTAAATAAGTTTCAAGGTGACAATGTGTCAACGCTGCGAAATCGGTTTAGTGCGTTTACATGTCGATAAGTGATTGGAGCGTTTGCAAAACATTTTATTTCGCATAATGCGTCTAAATTTATCAGAAAGCAACTTATGTGATATTTTAATAACAATGTTAGTAGATGGTCTATGGGGATTCGATCTCAAAAGTTCCAAAATCCGCCACCAGAGGCGCTGGCGTCGCGCGCCATTGACAGGTTGTTGGACGGAATCTGTAATCGAAATTCATGAGTTGGGGATTCCGCCGCTAGATGGCGCTGTCAAACCAAACGGAATCTGTGTGTCATTGGACACCTGTCATGCGTCATTGGGCATCTCACGCATAGATGGCGTTACACGTCATCTGTCATACGTCATTGGACACCTGTCATTGATGGGTTGGGCATCTCGCGCATAGATGGCGCCGATTTGTTTGGCGGTGTACAAACCTAACGGAATCTATGTGTCATTGGACACCTGTCATTGATGGGTTGGGCATCTCGCGCATAGATGGCGCCGATTTGTTTGGCGCTGTACAAACCAAACGGAATCTATGTGTCATTGGACAGCTGCCATTGATGGGTTGGGCATCTCGCGCATAGATGGCGCCGATGTCGCACCTGTCTGGTGTTGGCGTGGATTACGGGGGGCAACGTGTATACAGGGGTGCATCGAAAAATAGCGGATCGATGGACCGACGGTATATCGTTAAATCGTATATAGCAAGGCGTGACCTAAATAGCGTGGTGGGCTCCTCTGGTCGGTCGGTCGGTCGGTCAGAATGTCTCATAACCTGTATACGATGTACTGTTATTATTATACAGGATGATACCGTTCAAAATGAAAATAGTATAGACATTCTGACAATTATTTCGCAAACCAGAGGTATTTTCAATAAAACTACAATAATACGTTTAATATTTTATTGAAAATAGAAAAAAACTACATAGGTAATATGATATTTGAAAACCAGTGGCGTAGACGTTCAACATTTCTCTGGGTACAGGAAAATTGTCCGTTGGTGTGGCATGGATTGGAATCAGCAACAAAGTTTCCAGTAGCACACGGTGTACCATCATACTTGCAAACATCAATAATGTTGGGAAAAACACCAAAAATGTGACATTTCTTGAGTAAAAAGTTTGCTTTCTGTTCTCCACGAACGTAGACATAGTCAGCCGCATATATCACCTTATTTTTAATTATTTCATTTAACTTGGAATATTTAACGTCGCCGGAAGAATATTTAAGCCCATGGAAATTCTTCTCCAAGTAAGCGACAGTTTTCTTGTCTTTAGTATTTAATGTAGAAAAAGGTTGCGGAGGTGTAAAGATGTAATGACTTTTCTTGAAACCAATTTCAATACATAGTTCTTTAGGTACGAATAATCCGTCAACTGTAAAGCCTTGAATGTCAACAAACGCGATCCTCATGATGTCTGATGCGGAACTGAGAGTCCTTCGTTGCTTACGAGATGGTTTTAATAACTTCGGTGAGGGGGAAGTACTCGATTAAGCAGTCATGTATAATGATGCAGTAGGCCTTGGTGTTGGTTGGAAAGCCAGTATCGGCTTCGATATCCAATCTAACATCAACAGTTGATGATTTCATGGTTTCCTCTTGTTTGGAACAGTCAATAACAAACAAAGCGCGATTTTTAAAAGCGGTATAATCTAAAAGACATCTCTTCAGAGGAGAAGAAGAAGTTGTATAGCTGGTTTGAAAGTCGCTATAGTTGAAATGAGCTTCAGTAAAGTGATTGTTTGCAAAGTCCAATTGCATACGTTCGTTGGGATAGTATTCACCATTTAAAGATACTCGAATACTAGCAGCATTCACGTGATCAAACAGGGTAGGGTCTGAGGTTGCGACGTCACGTTTACCGGTTTGGAAACATACTATAATGAAACGTGGTCTTTCGATTGCGGTGCTAGTTTTAACTGACCATATTTCTCTTCTCGCATCTGCGGTAATTGCAGGCAGTTCATTCAGATCCCATTTTCTAAACGGTATAAGTATCGGCTTATCAGTTTGAATAGCTTTCAAAAGTTGTTCTTTCACATCATCACTCGGGTAAATATGTTTGATTTTCAGTTCCATGCTTTCAATAGTTATTTTCGCTGTCGTCGTCGTTCCAGTTTTTTCCTTGATAATGATACAATCGTTATCGTTTCTAGCTCTCACAAATCTGAGAGTTTGTCTGCCACACGTAATCATAGGATAATCATTGAAAATGTTGAAAATATGTTTAAGCGGCATTAGCAAGCTAAAAGACTTGTTATGTGTTGACGCCATTATAGGTGTTGAAGGATAGTTCCATCCAGCTATAGCCATATGATTTGAGTCTTCCTCACTGTAACATACGTAAGCTCGGACAGTACTTACAATACCAGGATCACGTACTGTTTCAACTTCTCTAGCGGATTCACTGTAAGTGCAAGAGTCAAATAGGAAGGCACCAAAGTTTGGAGCTAAAGATACATCTCCTGCTCCTCCTCCTCCAGTTATTTCAACTTTTCCTTTGATAGATAGAAGGGAAGCGTTCATTGCAAAGAACGAATCTACTTGATTGATGCTAAATTCCACAACATCATTACAATTAAATGACTTGATGAACGGCGTATAAGATCTATACTCAGCCTTGCGAATAGATTCATCGAATGCTGGAGATCGATATAGATCAAACATCGGAGAAGTATGTGATGCTGCTGCTGCTGCCTCCTCAGTTTTTCTCTTTTTGTACATGATTCTTGTTGTTGTTGACATGATATCCAAGTGAGCGTAGAAACAGGATATTTGATGTAGTTAGTAGTAGATGTCGTCGCTTAGGTGCTTGGGGTAATACTGAAGTTGCCTTGGAAGCACCACTATGTCTTATAATCACTAATCCCATCTGCGCTTCGCTCTCAACTCCAACACAAGAGTACTAGTTTCACCTTGAAAGTTTACAGGACGACCGTCTTGATCTAAAGCCAACACTGTGATGTTGGTTATTTCTTGTTTCGGTATAACAGGTAGATATAGTAAATTTACAGGTGTTTCGACTATAGCGTATCCAGGATCGGCTGTCACAGCAAATTCGTAGATCGTGTGTGCAGGCGTGTCTCCGTCAAAGGCTCCCGACGTAATGTTAGCATCAAAGTGTATGGTTGATACTTTTATTATGTTTACAGGTAAATCAGAAGAATGCTTTTGACCAGGATTAAGAACTTTTTTCGAGAATCCCAATAGATGTCCAAGATTATTCGGTTCTGTAAAAACTATTTTATAATACTTGCTAAAGATTTCACATTGCAGTGTATTATTGTTAGGTTTTAGAGAAAAATAATCATCCGGAGGAGCAACTTCATTTTCAAGATTCATTTGCGTTCGTATAAATGTTTCTATGTCGGTAATTTCATAACAACCTGTCGGAAACTCGATGACTTTTAATTGACCACCACCACCTATCCGGTCGATATAATAAAATTTATCTCCTTTTTCAATATTCGGTATGGAATTGTATGAAGTAAAAGACCTAAGCGCCAATTCATAATCTTTTTTCGGATCCAACACTATCGGTGTTGAAGGACGAAATGAAAATATATGAGTAGTGCTATTGACTCTCAACAACTGCGACATGATGAATGAAAAAATATAGCTGTGTACTAAGCATTTATTCAAGTTTTTTTTTTTGTTTATTTTCGAATGGATAATTTACAGAAATAACAATTTGCTTGAGCAGTAGCCGGTCCATCCCAATGTGTTGTCCAATCAGGTCTGTTGTAGTGAACATAGCATGGAAGTCGTATTTGAAGATCAAAATTGGATGTGTATTCTGCAGGCAGTTTGTGCCATATACTCAATAATTCTGCAGATCTCACATTGCTTATTAAATATTCCAGCGGCGGAATATTCTTCTCAAACTCTTCTAATGTAAATTCCGATAATGTTTTATTATCCATCGTTGTTGTTGTTGTTATTGTTATTGTATAGAAATTTCAAACACAATTGTCCGCAATTAACTTGATTATAAGTTTGGTAAGGATCGTTGTTGTAGAAAATTTTAGCGTTTTTCAGATATCGAACAAGTTCCTGTGGAGGCTTCAGGTTACCAAATGAATCGAAATACTCAACGTTGTTGTTTATCTTTTTATAAGCTACCCAATGAGTTCCGTTGTTTTGTGAAATATCTAAGTTCACGACGGCGCATTCTCTTTTACGTGGACCGTCTCGTGGTAAAGTGTCACGCATGAAGACACCTCGGAAATGAGGTATGTTCAAGAGCTTCGCATATTGCTTTATTTCATAATCATAAAGCGCTTTCTTGGGTAGCTTGATGTTTAGTTTTTTTGAGTTTTTTTTTGAGGTACAACCCATAACCACCTTTAGCATTTTTTCTCAAATACAATCCTTTGCCCAAAGACTCCATAGCTTTGTTATGGCGATGGTCTTCCTCCAATTTCTTTTGTGCATTCTTGGCATCAACGACCGTTTTGGCCACACCTGCAGCTCCCCCTGCGAGCGCCCCCAAGGCACTTAATCCGGCGAAAAGGGGGATCAAGGGTAGGAATCCCCCAGATTTTCCTTCGATCGGAATTATTCTCGGTAGTCGAACTTTATGTTTTCCACCTGCACTCTTCACCGCTAATCTTGCCGCTTTAAGAGCAACCAATGCAGACTTTTTTAATGTCGTGGTGGTGGGAGCATTTTTCTTCAAGGACTTTGTGATTTTCGTGAGAACACCTCGTCGAAAAGATGATTTCTTCTGCCCCATACCCAATTTTCGCTTAACTTTCATTGCGGTGGTTGTTAGCCAAGCTGCAGTCTTTTCTCCTAGTGAAGCGTCAGGTGCTTTTACACGTTCCCAGGCTCGGTTCTCAAGAATCCAATCAGCTTTGTGTCTGTCTTTCAAATTTTTGTATAAGGCGTATGCAATATCGTGGTCTCTTGCAGCACGATCCAATGGGTTCTTTCCAGGATCTCCTCGTGCTAACCTCTTCTTTAATTTAGTCCCCGCTGAAAATATACATATACATGTGTGAGAATGAAAAAAAAATATCCTAATCTGTCGCACACTTACGTCCCAGGAACTGATACGAAGGTACGTGGAGTTCTATCGGAAGATTATTTATCAGAGAGTTTACAACACCTTCACCCTTGTACGTTAACATGAGAACTGTTGATGATGCGTTAGCAATATCTACATATATACTTTTACACATTCCCTATTCGAACGCCACACGATGAAGGTTGTTCAACAAGAGCAGTCATTACCCATTGATAACTTGGATTTTACAGCAAAAACTCAACATAGTAAACATGGTAAATTGTTACCGAATTCGTTTCGCGCTATCATCTGCGGACCAAGCGGATGTGGAAAAACGAACGTAATGCTGGCGCTGCTTTTCCATCCAAACGGTGCTAAGTTTAAAAATGTTTACGTTTATTCAAAATCGTTGTATCAACCAAAGTATCAACTGCTTCAAGAAGTGATTTCCGCTGCTAAGGGTGTTGGCTATTTCCCATTTAAGGATAACGAGGAAATTATAAGTCCAAGTAAGGCTAAAAATAGCTCTATATTCATATTTGACGACGTGTCGTGTGACGGTCAGCAGAAAATTCGAGAGTATTACTCCATGTGTCGTCATAAAGATATCGATGCTGCATATCTCTGCCAAACATACTCTAAAATTCCAAAACAGCTCATACGAGACAACTGTAACATTATAGTACTATTTAAGCAGGATGAAATTAATCTAAAACATATATTTGATGAGCATGTATCTCCAGATGTTACTTTTGATGAATTCAAAAAGATGTGTTCGGAATGTTGGGCAGAAAAGTACGGTACGTTAGTTATTGTTAAAGACTTTCCTCTTAATTATGGTCGATACAGAGTAGGATTTGATAAGTACATAAAATTGTAGGCTTATCATGTACGCCATCATTCAGTAACATGATGTCAAAGGACCAAGTTGCCGTTGCTAGTCATAAAAGAAAGATCGCAGAACTTGCTCGAGCTATACGTAAAAAGTATCTTACTTTAAAGTTAGGTCGAACTGCAGAAGATGAATCTATTAGAAAACTTTTCAAACCAATATCTGAACCTCTTAAGCAAATAGCTAAGACTCAGCAGCATCCTTCATTTATTATTAAAAAAGAGGAAAAATTGAAACAGGATGATGATGATGATGATGATGTATTCACACAGAACCCAAACTATCTCAATTTAGAAGACGTGGCTTCAACTGATGAACAAGGTAATATACCGCCGAGACCTGAAACACCACCACTACCTGAAGAAATGCGTCCTGCTGATTTTTCACAAGAAGCAATAGAAGAATACTTAGATCAATATCCCCCAATAAGCCATAATTATTTACAAGATTTTTGGACACAAAACGATAAAATTGATAAAAATTATGGACCTATATATACCGACAACATTGGTTGGATGTTAGGTAAACGCCGAATTAAATTTGATAGAGCGACTGGCCAAATACAGATATTACCTGAGGGGACAAACTTAGCAGGTACATGGTTTCGTGGCACACCTGGGCTGTATCAACTTTTATTCTATAATGACCCAAACTATGCAGATGCAGATTTACAACCCTATAAAAATCTATTGCAAAGTACCGGTGTTCATTTAGATTCGCTTGGACGCCTAAAAGGTTCGACAGGATTTAAATATAATCACATTATTAAGCCTCTCTTTAAAGATGTGCAGAAAAATAAAGGTACAATTGTCACACGATCAACATCTACAAAAATACGTAGTCCACTTAGTCGATCATTAACAAGATCCACTCCCTCAACAACAACAACAACAACAACAACATCATCAACATCAAAACCGCCAACAGGAAAAGGTATCGGTGATTACTTGACATACAACGAGGAACCAATCGAATACGTGTACTGGGATGATCCCAATGAATTAATCGATCGACTTAAACTCCTTATGGCATCTCAGGAAGCTGGCAATACGTCGCATGATAATGAAATAGTAGCCATCCTCAACGAGCTAAAAGAAGCTAATATAATACAGTAATCTAGTTCCTTGGTCTTTCATTTACACGATGAGTCTTGATAAATTCGGACGTCGCTTTGATAAACAAAAGACACTTCCGTATATGCGTACACCGCCAAAGTTAACACTACCCCATACTTCTGATGGAAATGTTGACTTCAAGAACGTAAAGTTGTGTAATATAAAAGATCCCACAGATAATTCAGATGCGGCAACTAAAAAATACGTAGATACTTCAGTGATTGATTTAAAAAAAATAACAGCAAAAACAGATCAAATAACAGAGTTTATTTCGAGAAATCCGCCTACTTCTGGTAAACATATGGCAACAAAAAAATATGTAGATGACTCTATTGCAAATATAACAACAAGAATAGAACAGGAGTTGGCTACAATTAAGTCTCATACCGATTTGACTCCAATACGGAAAAATATCATTGATTTATCCTCTGAATTACAACTTTTGCAAGGACGCACATCATATATATCATTGAAAACATTCGATCTTGCTAAGCGTATAAAGCCGATGGAACAACAATTTAAAGCGTTAAAACATGATGACGTACGCCAAGGAGAAGCTACAACTAGTTAACGAGCTGCACAAGCCTGCTCGAAAAAATTATCTAAGACGACGTACCATCATTAAAGGCTTAGACGATTTATGGCAGACGGACTTGGCTGAAATGCGACCTTATGCTCATCAAAATAAAAATTTCAAATTAATTCTCGTCGTAATCGATTCTTTTTCCAAGTTTATGTGGACTAGACCGTTAAAGACAAAGACGGGTGAGGAGATAACTCGTGCGTTTTCGGATATCCTCGCACATACGGAACGTACGCCGAAAAATCTACAATCTGATCAAGGTAAAGAATTTTACAATAGTAAATTTCAAACTTTAATGAAGAAGCATGATATTAATCATTATAGTACATATAGCATCAAGAAAGCGGCCATTGCTGAAAGAGCCATAAGGACGTTGAAAAATAAACTTTACAAATACTTTAGCTTAATGGGATCGTATAAATGGATTGATATATTACAAAGCATTACCAATGAATACAATGGAACACGTCATCAAACCATCGGATGTAAACCATCACAAATTAATAAATCCAACGAAAAATGTATCTTAAATCGAAAATATACTCATTTAAAAATCGCGGGCCCGCGTAAGTTTAAAGTTGGTGACATTGTACGCATCAGCAAAACCAAAATGCTATTCGACAAGGGATACGTTCCAAGCTGGACAACGGAATTATTTAAAGTTACTAAAATTAATATTACCAACCCTGCAACGTACATGCTCGAAGATATGCAAGGTGCACCGATCAAAGGAGCCTTTTATGACGAAGAATTACAGAAAACAGCCAATCCAGATGTTTATTTAGTTGAAAAAGTTTTACGTCGTAAAGGTAAAAAAATGTACGTCAAATGGCTTGGCCTTGATGCAAAACATAATAGTTGGATTGACAATGATGCGATCGTCTAGGTGTATGGGGTGGGGGGGTTTCTGCTAAAAGTGAGTTCTCAGTCGGTTGCAGTCAGTCAGTCAGTCAGTCAGGCAGCTAGTAAAAAAAAAAATGGATACCAGTGGTAGTGGTTCAAGTTGCAGCGAGTTTGACCTCACCACCAGCAGCTCACACGAATCATCTGTAAACTACGACCGTGAGCTGGATGCTATTCTGGAAAGGTACGAAGAAGCGGCCAAGAACGAGGACCATTATCTGCTGTACACGCAGTTTCCAAATGGATCATACCAAATTGGATGCGGTCTAAGCCCAGCGAGATCATTTACTCCTGCTGTAATTGTGTGGAACTCATCACGGTTGAAACTATCTTTCAGTTCCTATGAGTGGGAACAATTAATCACCCAGCTCAATGTGGTAACGGTGAAGGAGACGGAGGAGGACGAGGAGGAGAAGAACCTTCCTGACAAGTATGATCCTGTCGAAATCGAGTGCGGTGACTATTGCAGAATTCGACGACTAATCTATGATAGTATGAAAATTCTCGAAATAACCAAGCACAACATTAGTTTCTACCTCTCAGAAATGGACGTGAACGCTCTTTTAGAAGCAAATAATGAACTTTTAGTACCGTATATGTCTATGCTAGAAACTGTTGAATTTCCAAGCTATTATTATAATGCGCTTAAGATTGTTCGAGCTAGTTTTAATGATCAAAATTATACGTTTTCAGATGCTATTCAAAAATTGTATACATTTAAGCTCGTAGGCTGTACTTTACAACATATAGCGTTAGGACAACATATATTTTTCTATAGACATAGGATCGCTAATGATCTTGAACGATTTTAATAAAGTTTTTGTAAAAATGCATATCTGTCGTTTCATTATGATATACGTCACGTAACGTGACACGTGACGTGACGTGACACGTGACGTACGTGACGTGACACGTGACGTGACACGTGACGCACGTGACGTGATACGTGACGCACGTGACGTGATACGTGACGCACGTGACGTGCACACTTTGTTCAAAAATACCAAAAAGATGTCTTGATAGCCCGAAGAACCGCGCCACAACATCAGAAGTAATGTTAGTATTATGTGTGTGCGTGTTTTTTTTTGTTTTTGAACACGCTAAGTTTTGAACTCCAACCACGCACTAACATTGCTTCTGATGTGCACACCTCTGACGACTCAAGCTATCAGGACATCTTGTTGTTGTTGTTGTGAACTCTTCTTACTAGAAAAATCTAACGAAATCATAAAACATCTTTTTATAAATATTCATTTATTAAATCTAATTACATACATGTTTGAAAAAATATATATATATATAAATGTTAGTACTACATACATGTTTGAAAAAAAATATATATATAAATGTTAGTACAATAGATAGAGAGAAACTGGAGGACGGATGAACGCTTTTATATATTTTTTTGTAATTTGTTTGCTGTGATGTTTTTTTTTTAAAACTCAATATCGCTGTCTACATCAGATTCATCAAATCGGATTCGGATGTTATTTCTAGACCTATCATGTAAGGCATCTCTGCAAGATTCCTGGTCTTTTAGTTCAAACACTACGCTTTTAAAGCAGCTGTGACACCAATTATACTTTTTTTGGTATACGTTCAAAATAATGTCATGTGCATCGTGAACCTCGTGAGAATGGTCATAGCAGGCAAATAAACGTTTATTTAAAGTTTTATGTATTTCTTTAAATTTAGATAAACAATTTTTACATACGTGTAGGTAATATTGGTCCAGCCAATATCCACTTGTCCATAGACAGTAACTAGAATAATCTTCAAAAACCATAACCCCAATCTGATTTTCCTAATATAGTGTGAATTAAATTTGGATCTATTTCTTTGTGACATCTAATAAAGTTAATTCCTGTATATGAAGAATCAAGATCATTTTTGGCTTCTTTAATCATAGCGTGCCATTTATATAAAGGAAATTGTTTCACAATTTCCGTAGTTAATTTCCATGGTAGTGGAGACTGCTCCATGAATTCTACTGCTGATGATGTTATTGATTCGCAAATTTTTCTAACAGCTAACTCTGATAATGTTG